>CM041780.1:234521610-234551200 GCA_023374045.1 Limonium bicolor
CTTTAAGACTCCTTAAAGCACCTTTTTGAGAAATTGTCTTAGAAATGAGTTTTGAGTGGCTAAATGCCCATGATTACACCTTAATCAGTATGTGTACTAATTAGTATCACATTAGGAAGCCTAAATCAATGGGAAACCAAAAATTTCACAAATTTGTGCACAAATTTGTGAATAGTGCCAAATAGTGCCTAGTTTAAGCTTTGGTCAACCAAGACCATAAATAACTCATTAGTAAGGTGGGGGACGTTTTTAAGGGGAGGAGTCACCATAGGCTTCATCAAATAAGAAAAGAAGAAGAGATAAAGTGAAAAAGAACTATTTGCTTTTAAAAGAAAATATCTCACCTTTTAACCTACCTCTCTCCTCTCTTCTTCACCACCGATTTCTCTTCTCTTCCCTGCTCTAAAACCGTGAGTGCTGCCTCCATTCATGCCTCACCTTGCTTTGCCCACCAAATCTCCATTTTAGCTCCAAATCAAAAACTAAACACATATTATTCTTAGTTGGAGCAAGACCTACCTTTCTATCTTTTCAAATCCTGTAAAGCTCAAGTTTGGTGCCATGAGAAAACTCCATTGATGAATTAAAATCAATTTTGAAGAGCTCTTCTGATTCTTCATTCATCCAAGGTAATTAAAATGAAAGAAAAATCAACTATCCATCATTTTTTCTATATGGCCGAAAATTTGCCTCTTAAGATACCTTGTTTTATCCCTTTTTCTAGCTTGTTTCTATTCTCCAAGGGATAGAGAAGGTCCTTCTTGATTCATATCCAAGCTTAATTTAAGACTTCAAAGGTAAACACTCATTTTAATACTTTAAAACACCTATTTTAACCTAAGAATGGATGCCATGAGTTTAGGCATGTTGCTTAGTACTCATTAGATTATTTGAATGTGGATTAGAACATTGGCAAGAGGATTAAAGCCCTTGGCCGATTTTCCATCAAGAAAACGAAAGGAGGAAAGTAAGAGAAGCTTGAGAAAAATAAGGTAAATTGCTTACCTAATAGTGTTTTAAGTTTTAAGGAATGAGATTTAGATAAGTACTAATGTAGCTTAAAGCTTACATTATGTAATGGGTTATATAACCTAGGAAAAAGAATTTAAACAAGCTTGTGAACTTGTGACTAAGGAGCCAATGGGAATGATTTAGTAAGATAAGTATAAGGTAAATTATGAGAACACTTATATTGCTATGGGAGCATTGTTATGTGTATTTGCAGGTTGAAAACTATTATTGTGGAAATTCAGTTTTTAAGTTTAAGTCATTTAAGGGCCTAAGAGCCATGTCATTTAAGAGCCTTAGTGCTATGCAATTTAAGATTATTACACTATATTGAGTTTGTTATGAATGGGTTGATTTGGTGAGAAATGTGATGAGAAAAGATTTGATGTGTGTGAGGTGAATGAATGAGAAACACAATGCATATGGGCATGATAAAATACTAGAGGAGCTATGGCGAAATTTGAGTAGAAAACAAAGTGTTTAAGTGGTGGTTGTGAATTGATATGATCTAGGACTTACTAGGAGTCATTAAAAGGAATTTGAATGGAAATGAGTTAACAAAGGTGTTCTTGAGGATTAGGAAGACCTAGAGTTGTCTAGGAGGAATTAGAGGATAGGTGGGTGTATTAAGCACACCAAAGCCATGGTATGAGGAATGGTAAGACGTGTGCAAAAATCTGGAGGAAATGGTGTATAATGTTTTAAGGAGGTTTAGGTATGAACAAGAGGATATAACCATGAGAATCTTTGGGAGGCTTGTGTAAGGAAATAAAGAATACTAGTAGTGGATTTATAAGGTTAAAGTTTGGGTGGTAATGAGTGGACTTGAATGATGGGGTGAAAAGAAAACTGTTAGAGAATGTAGTAATTGTCAAGAGGTTGACTAGGAGTGTATAAGAGTGTAAGATCTTGAGAATGGTGAGTAAATTGAGTAAAGGAGATGGAAATGTCTAAGGAGGGTGTAGCATGGTCAAGGTAAATGAAGAACAGTGTTAAGGTGTTAAGAGGATGGAAAGAAAGGTATAGGTATGTTCAAGTCTAGGAGTTATGAGTAACAAATGGAAAGGAGAGAAAATTGTGCATGCAGATGCAAGATGACCTTGAGGAAGTTTTGGTAAATAAAAGGAGGATGAATGGTGGTATTTATGGGTGGTCAAATTGTTAAGGAGGGAACATTTTGGTTAGTTGAAGTTTAGGCAAACAATTCACATGTTGGAGGTTTAAGTGGTTTAGTGCTAAGTGTTAGGAATTTCTTGTGAGAATTGAGGAAGTGATCAATGGATTAAGTGGAGGGTTTATCAATGATTTGGTGGATGTTTTAAGGTGGGTTTATGTGCCTAAATGATGTTAGGACATATTGGAAAACTTGTGGAAGAGTTTGAAAACAATTAGACAATTTTTGGGAAGAGTCTGCACTGGACTGACCCAGGGACCGACCCTGTCTGGGTCGGTCGAACTGTAAAACACTGGGCGAAAATGTTTCTATAATGGACCGACCCAGGGGTTGGGTCGGTCGGTGGGTCAGTCGGGCAAATTTTAATGAACAAAAAGTTTCTGGAATGGACCGACCCAGAGGGTCTTGGGTCGGTCGGGCTGGCTTTGGGTCGGTCGGGTGAGTTTTAGAAGACGGGAAAAGTTACTGGGATGGACTGACCCAGGGGTTGGGTCGGTCGGTGGGTCGGTCGACCCTTAAGACATGAAAAAAAAACTTTAAGAGTGTTAAGTGGTATCAATGGTACACCATTAAGAGGGTAATGATGATAAGAAAGATAAGAATATAAGGGCTTAAGGGATTAAGTTAAGTGATGGTTTTAAATGTTTAAGGTTAAGATTGTAAGAACTTGAGAGGTTTGAATGAGGGTCTTTGATGACTAAATAAGTTAAGTAAGTTGAGTTAAGTTAAGCAATTAACAACCTAAAACTGAATGAATGTTTTAGGACATGGGAATTTGGACTCCGGAGGAGAGTAAGCAACCGAACAACCGTCGGTGTACGGTATGGTTTTCTTGTGACCTGCTTGCTAACAAGGTGTCTTTCGGCTTGTGTGCTATTTGTTTTTGTGTGCCCACTAAACAAGATGAAGCATGCAACCGGAATATTATGTTTATTGAATTGTTATGTGATGTTTGAAAACTAACACAACTTATCTTGAGAACTTACTAACAATGCTTATTAAAGAATTGTGTGAGATTAAGGAACACTCCCAACTATTGTTTCTTAGTAACCGAAAGAGGTTAACTAACCAACATTGAATTGAGACTTCTACTAACTAGAACTTGGGGGGAGTGAGGAATCCGGAATGGTACCGGCACATGTGTATTGGGGGAGGTCGGTATCCTTATCAGGTACCGACTTCCAAATATGACTTGTCTTCGGACTCGTCGCCTAGAGTCGACATATAGACTCGAATTCCTCGGACTTCTTGTTTTAGGAGGGAGGCATACTGAGACGGTGTGGTGGGATCAACCTAAATCCCAAATTTAAGAAATATTGTTTATTTAACCCAATGGAGCCGATAACTCATTGGCTAGGGTTACTTTTGACCCGACAAGGATAAACAATGAATTAAGGAACTACCATTCTAATTAAAGAACGGTTGACTTAATTAAGATAAGAATTGAGATAAGATTTGAGATAAGGTACAACCATTTCTATTTAAAGAATGGTTTGCATCCTACGATTGAGGTGAGATAAGGTTGGGCTGAGATTAAGAGGAAACATTTAATTAGTTAAAAATACAAACTCAACTATTAAGGGAACGCTTCTAAGTCGTTCATTGTGTTTGAACTTGATTGTTCATATGTGGCTTGTTGTTTATTGCACTTTCTATTATGTGGTGCATCTAATCAACCTCCATGCTATCGATAATTAGTCGTCGTAGCCACGTTAGCTTGGGGGCCATGAGAGGATCGTACCAGCAATTTTGCTGACCCCCTTTGGGGGCTGTTTTTTATTTCGTAGGTGAATGACAGAAGGCGACCGTCCTGAGAGTAAGATGGGGTAGATGTATTACGGGTTTAAGTGTGACCTGCGAGTTGTGCATGTACTCTCGTATGGTAATTTGAGTTAGTAAGTTGTATAGGATGTGAGGAGATTGTAAGACTGATATGTATTTGGTTAAGGCTTGTAAGTACTAATGTTCGGTATATTCGGGTCCATCAGACCATAGCTAGATCTTGGAGATTTTAGTATGCCTAGTTGGTCACGTGGGTGACTAACGGCGGGAAAACCAAATATTGTAAGAAATCCGCTGCAAAGTTAATATAAGTGATTAGAGGTTTATGAGTTAAGTATGGCATCATGAGTTGGGGTGTTACGAAAAGTGGTATCAGAGCGTAGTTACGCTCAGGAATTACCGAACTTAGGAGAATACTGAGGTTGAGTTTGAGTTATGGGTTAAGGGTTGAGAGATAGAGTGAGAGGTGCGTTAGTTAGGACTTCACGGTGTTTACCGGATATCCATAGTACCTAAACCCGCCCTCCACATCCCTAACTTTGAATGCGTGGAACAAACGCCAGAGAGAAGAAAGCCTTCTCTTACCCGGGAAAACCCGATCTGGCAGTTAGATAACATTAAGCAATACTAGAAACACATCGTTACGTAACAGTTTACGGGAACTCGAACATTTTAATTGGAGCGCAACAGAGAAACAGGTGCTACCAAGGGAATTCTAGCAGTAAGGGAACGGAAATTACCGACAACATGGGTCGACATGCTAAGCAGTCGAAATAACCCGCTATACCAATGATAAGAAAAACACTACGAGTGCAGTGGATAGGAAAAGATAAGCGACATGAATACCGGACAGTGGTCCGAATGAGCATAACAATGGGATGATACGAGCATGAGAGTTAAGATTATTGGAATGTCCAGTTAGAAAAGGGAACTCCAAACCCCATACAATGAGAAAGGTTACAAAACCTGGCCGACATAGCGCAGGCGAATAAAGACGCGTACAATTGTATACCAGAATAGGACTACGACGTAGTGCCTGAAGGAGAATCATTACTTAGTAACCATGACAAATGTGTGGAAACGGGAGCGAGGATTAAGACATAAGAAAATAACAATGGGTTCCCTCAGAAAGAGGAACGCCGTGATAAGTGACAGAGCTGTCAAACCAACCAGGAAACTGTCGGATGGCTAGTTTATCCAAAATAAGAGAACATCGAAGGAGTCCCGAGGACTACCAAAGATATAGAAAGTAGGTGGAAATACCACCACCGACGCATAGTACCGGTAGGCCATCTTGCATGGCGCACTTGCCGTAGCAAGTGCTACCACGGTTAAGCTACACGGAAAGCCATCATGGCGAAATAATAGAACGCTACAGTCGTAATACACCCTAATACCGGATTGTAAATCCATAAGAACTGGAGAATGAGACCTTAGGAAGGCCTGACGGCCTGACCATGATAAGATGAGTGGACACACCAGTCAGCCGGGAGCTGAACTTGGACGGAATATCAAATGTTATAAATTTTAGCAACGGTACAACTTACTACAACAACAACCGATAGTACGGTAAGAACATCAATCCAGAAACTCAGGGAGAGGAACCTAAGAGATCGCTCAGTTATCCGAGCAAACACTATATAGGCAATAACATATAAGGAAGGTATTAAGAGATACAATGAAGGCAGTCGACAGAACGACTTCCAGCAGGAACGGGATAGAACTCCCGAGATGACCATTAAGAATACCAATAACAACCATCTTCTTTGAATATGTTAAACCCTGAAAACAGGGACAGAGAGAATAAACTTAGGCAGTAACCTACCAAGGATTAAAGACATACAACCCCGAAAGAGGATAGCTCAGAGGACTACCCCCGCAGAGCGGGCACAGTCGAGCCGAACAAACTGATGAACGACGATTAGTATCGATTGCCTACCTCATTAACACCCAAGTATGATTAATCATTGACGGGTGGCGTAGTCGACAAATGTTGAACGAAGCGTTGAGATGGAAGCATAAGATGACAGGATAAATATCCAACTTAGATACCGTAAGGCAGATGCCTAATGCGAACCGAACCATAATCGCTAAAAGACTCAAATCCTTAGAAGAGGAAGTATTATTGGAAACACTAAGTAACCTCAGATCACCTGAATAAACTTCCATAACAGGAAGCAGGATGCAGTAACTTACCATGAGACCTGGTACTACATTTAATATGTAACATAATGGTGGATAGTGTTCAAAGAACCTGAAACTTATGAGGATAACCTACAGATGGTCCAGTACAAGTAATGAACTGAGACATTAAGCACTAAGAGCCTACGAGCCAACGATGTTAACCACATTAGAGCTCGAGGCGCAGTAGTAAGTTGTAAGAGAGCTTATTTAAGCCATGAAGGGACTACAATTCGTAGATATGAACGGTTAGAAACCTTTAACTTAGATTGTGTAAGAATTGATAGGAAAGGGCACCAATGAGAATAAGGAGATAATGCTAAGGACAGGGGCGGAGAACGAACCATACCTTTTAGGGTGGGGATACCTCTCCTTGTTGTGAGGCCATGAGTGGGACCCCTCCAAAAAGGTCTTTCACTTATTAGAGATATAATACACGTTTATTAGAGAATGAAAACCGTAAACCTTTAGATTACCTTAGAACACACCAGATACACTTGAGTAATAAGGGAGGCTGCATAGACTTCAATAACCCGGACTTAAAAATGGTGATTTAATTATCCTAATGTGATTATTAAAGGCTTAATGGTGCCTAGACAGTATTGGTAAAGAGAATAAAACCAAAAGAAAAGAGAAAACGCGTAAAACGCGAAAAACGCTAAAACGCGCATTAAATGAGTATGGGAGGTATAAGACCTCAGTTAGGGTCCGAGATGGATCCCTAAGGCTTATTTAGGCCTAATTAGAATACAGGAGTGATTCCTAAAGAAAACGGATCCAAATAAGGGATTAAAACGCTAACGGAGTTTTAAAGCACATTTTTCGAGGAAACCCAAAAACGTGACTTTAAGTGGTCAAACGTGTTATAACCCAAAGTTTCGTCGCATTTTATTTTGTGTAACGTTTTCCTGTGTTGGATTATTTCGCTTAGGACATGGAAGTCCTTATTAGGGAAGTTGGGGACGAGGAGGTCTTTTCCCCCATCCGTTCTGTTTTCTGGTGAGATTAATCTCATATTAAGCTTCTTCCTTAATTATTGTATTTCCTTTCCTCTTAATTATTCCTTTCCCTAATCACGTTCTCACGTCAGTCACTCTTTTCCCCTCACCGCTCAGTTTTGAAACCGTCGTTACGCTCCTCCCTCCTCTCTCTTCTCTCTCAAAATCACGCTCATTCTAGTGTCCAAGCCTGCTGATAGTATTCCTGCAATTCGGATTCTGCTGTCAGTTTCTTCTCCGTTGTGAAGTCCGGTGCTGATTTAGGTAAGTTGCTGGATTATCGTTCTTCAATTCTTCAGTTTCTAAGATCTTCCTTTTCTGATTCATCTTCGGTAATCTGACAAGAAATCAGATACGGTCCGTTCCGTTGTCGAATTCTACTATGTTCGGTGTCCTCTGCGAGTGCGTGGTCAGAATTCGGGTGAGAATTGTATTTCAGTTTCGGAATTCAGTTTCAGTTTCAGGGTTAGGTTTGCGTTTCTAATTCGGGGTTGCAATTGTGTTCAGTCAGAGGTTTGGCATTGCGTTGTTGGTTTACGTTCAGGGATTTCGGCATTGGTCTGGACTCTGCTATTCAGATTGTGGTTCGTCTGCAGTTAATTCGAGGTAGGTGGCTGATGGATTCAATTAGTGTGTTCAGCCTTGGGGAGTTTCGTTCTGGTTCTGAATTTGATTTGTGATCTGTCTTGGTGTTGTGATTGCAAACTGTCTGTTTGATGACGTTTTAATGCTTACAAACCCCCAAGGTTGTTTTCTGCAAACTTGTAATGTTTTAACTTTGTTTTGGTGCCTCTGTTCGTGTGAAAATCGCCTCTGTTTACTGAGTTTTTCTGCGCGTCCGAACTTCCGTCCGACCTTGGAAGTTCGGACACGCCCTTCTGCGCTTTGAATTTTCTGAAGTTTTGAATTGTCCGAACTTCCGTCCGAGCTTCGATGTTCGGACGGGGTGCGAGGACGAGTCCGACTTACAAGTCTCGATAGTGTCCGAACTTGTAAGTCCGGACATAAGTTCGGACACCCATCCTATTCTTCTGATTTTGCTTTGACTTGTGTCCGAACGTTGTCATTCGGACACATGCTCAGACACTACCCGTATTTGATTTCCGAAGAACGTCCGAACATCCGTCCGAGCTTTGATGTTCGGACACCTCTGTCTCTGCCTCTGTTTTAAGGTTCGACTTGTGTCCAAACATCGATGTTCAGACACAAGTTCGGACGAGCTACTGTTTTGACCATAACATGCTCGTTTGAGCTCTGTTTTGACTTCCATTTGCGGGGTTGGATTCCCCATCTGATTTCCAAGCTGTCTACGTGCTTTCTGGTGCCCTTGGTGCACATTTTCTTAATTGTTTTAAGCTTCTGTTTTGGGACCTAGTTATCTCTGTATCTGAACCTTTGGATGGCTGGTCTCGCTGTCTCGTAGCGCGCTATGTAGGATCCTTCTGCTCACGGGTGATGTTCCCTGTTCTGTTCACAGGTGTTCCACCTGTTCTGTTTACGAGTGAGGTTTCCTCGTTCTGTTCACGAGCTGGTTGCTCGTTCTGTCTGTATGCTGTGATTAACTAGTGTCCCGCTCTGTTTTCTGATTCTGTCTGGTTCTGACTGTGTTTAGTCCTTTGTTGTATGGACTTCTGCTTCTGTTTTCTGACATGTTTATGGATTCCTTCGACTCCTTCTGATTTGGTAATATTCTATAAAATGTTTTGAGCATGCTGGTTGATGAAGTTGGTCATCTGCTGGGCATAGTTGTTTGCTCATTCCCTTACTTTATCTAACATTGCAGATTGATTAGCGAGGGTCACTTTGCCCAGCTTCTGGAGTTTAGCTTTTGATACGTTTAGTTCGTTTTGTTATTTCGATTCTTTTGAGACATTTGAATATGACTTGTGGCCTTTAGGCCTCTTCAGTTAGCTTCCGTTTTTGATATTCGTTTGGTGGGTTTTGTAATAACCTTTGGGATGTTTCGACATCACTTTGATAATACTTTTATGCAAGTATTCGTTTTAGGCCTTGTCTGATTATTTGTTTAAGTTCGTTTATTAGAGCCTTGTGTCATTATGTAATAATACGCGGCGTGTAATACCCCTAACTCCTAGGCCAGTGTTTGGGGGTGTTACATTTAGTGGTATCAGAGCTCTGGGTTCTAATCTACTGGGATTTTAAGTTAGCCAGTCAGTCAGAAACGTCAGTGCTAGTGTCTGAGTCTAATTACCTACTGTTGGACTTTCAGAATGCCGCCAAGAAGGGCTCCTGGAAATGTTGCTGATGCTGTTCAGCAGTTTATGACGCAACTCATACAGACGATGGCTGTAGGGGGTGGACCAGTTGGAGGAGGGCCAGCTGGCGGACCAGGCCCAGCTGGGGCTGATGCTGGAGGAAGGAATGTGAAGGCACTTCAGGAGTATATGAAGCTGAAGCCGCCGTCGTTCGATGGGGCAAGAGACCCCCAGGAGGCCAGTCATTGGCTGTCAGAGGTGGAGGACTTGCTGCGAGTCATGGGCTCCGAGGAGGAGCAGAAGGTTGACTTTGCCACCTTCCTTTTCAAGGCTGAGGCCAAGGAGTGGTGGAGGTCTGTGATGGGGAAGTTCCCCCAGCCTTGGATGTGGGAGCTGTTCACTGGGGAGTTCAACAAGCAGTTCTACCCCGATGTGTATAAGGACCAGCGCATCTTGGAGTATAATAGGCTTCGCCAGGGGCGCGATATGAGTGTGGTGGAGTATGTTCGTAAGTTTATCAGTCTGTCTAAGTTCGCACCTGAGCCGGATGAGCATAGGAAGGCCAGGAAGTTTGAGAGCGGCTTGAGGCCGGATATTCTCTCTACTGTGACGCCGCTGCGTCACAAGACCTTCAGGGACGTAGCTGATGTTGCCCTGTTGGTGGAGGCTGATTTGAGAGGTCGTCAGTCTGGAGGGAAGGACCAGAAGAGGAAGCAGAGGTCCGACGAGAGCGATAAGAGGGATCAGTCTGCTTCTCAGAAGAAGCAGTTTACTGGTGACCGAGCTGGAGACCACCCTGGAGACCGTTCGAGAGATAGAGGAGGTTCGTCTTCGTCAGCTCCCGCTCCGAAGTGCCGGGTTACGGCAAGTTTCATAGGGGTCAGGACTGCTACAGGGAGTCTGGAGCCTGCTTCAAGTGTGGATCCTTGGAGCATAGGATAGCTGACTGCCCTCAGGCCGAGAGGAGCAGAGGTAGCTCTGGAGGTAGAGCTGGTGAGCCCGCCTCAGGGGCTAGAGATCAAGACCGGGCTGACCAGAAGAAGCCCCAGGGCTAGGCCAGAGTGTACGCGATGGCTGGAGAGAGAGACCGATCGACTGACAGAGTTGTCACAGGTATTCTCCAGCTGTCTTCTCGTTCTGTTTTCTTCTTGTTTGACTCTGGAGCCACCCACTCTTTTATTTCTGCTGAGTTGGTGGGTGAGCTCGGTTTGCCTGTTGTGCCTCTGGGTGTTGAGCTGTGTGTGCATAGTCCATTAGTGAGGGACTCTTCTATGCTTTTGAATTCTGTCTGTAAATCTAGTCCTGTGTTAGTCAGAGATAGGACTCTATTTGCTAACCTCATCCCGATGGAGATGACAAATTTTGATGTGATTCTGGGTATGGATTGGCTTGCTGCGCACCATGCCCACATTGATTGTGCTGCTTCGAGAGTCACTTTTGAGGAGCCGGGTCAGCCCCGCCTAGTTGTAGCAGGGAATGGACTCCCGTGCTCGCCGCCAGTTATATCAGCTATGCAGGCGTTTCGCTATTTGAGGAAAGGATGCCAGGGATATCTGTGCTACATCCCTGAGGTTCGCAAGGATGCGAAGTTGGAGGAGATTCCAGTGGTCAGAGACTTCCCAGATGTGTTCCAGGATGACGTACCTGGGCTTCCCCCTGTCAGAGAGGTGGAGTTCTCGATCGAGCTCGCACCTGAGACTCAGCCGATTTCTAAGGCCCCATACCGGATGGCGCCTGCTGAGCTTAAGGAATTGAAGGTTCAGTTGCAGGAGTTGTTGGATAAGGGCTTCATTCGCCCTAGTGTGTCACCTTGGGGTGCGCCTGTTCTGTTTGTCAAGAATAAGGATGGTAGTATGCGTTTGTGCATTGACTACAGGGAGCTAAATAAGGTTACCATTAAGAATAGGTATCCTCTCCCGCGCATAGATGACTTGTTCGACCAGTTAGCAGGAGCTAAGGTGTTCTCGAAGATCGATCTGAGGTCGGGTTATCATCAGTTGAGGATTAAGGCAGACGACGTGCCTAAGTCCGCTTTCAGGACTCGTTATGGACACTACGAGTTCCTAGTGATGCCATTCGGTCTGACGAATGCGCCTTCTGTATTTATGGATATGATGAACCGAGTGTTCAAGCCGTTTCTGGATCAGTTTCGTCGAGTATTTATTGATGACATCTTGGTGTATTCCAAGAGTGCTGAGGAGCACGAGGATCATTTGAGGACCGTTCTCTAGACTCTGAGGGAGAAGGAGTTGTACGCTAGCTGAAGAAGTGTGACTTCTGGTTGGACCAGGTGGTATTCTTGGGACATGTGGTCTCTAAGGATGGTATCTCCGTGGCTCGGAGAAGATTAGAGCTATTACAGAGTGGGCCAGGCCCACTAATGTGGGAGAGATCCGTAGCTTCCTTGGACTAGCGGGCTACTATCGTAAGTTTGTGGATGGCTTCTCCAAGTTGGTGATTCCGTTGACTCGTCTGCTACAGAAGGAGGTGAAGTTCGAGTGGAGTGAGGCCTGTGAGCTGTGCTTCCAGGAGTTGAAGAAGAGGTTGACGTCTGCACCGGTCTTGACTCTTCCCGAGGGGACCGAGGGTCTGGAGGTTTTGTGATGCGTCCCATAAGGGACTTGGTTGTGTTCTGATGCAGCATGGAAAGGTAGTAGCGTATGGCTCTCGTCAGTTGAAGCCATATGAGAAGAAATATCCGACCCACGACCTGGAGTTAGCTGCTGTGGTGTTTGCGTTGAAAATTTGGAGGCACTACCAGTATGGATCAGCGTGCAAGGTGTACACGGACCACAAGAGCCTCAAGTATCTATTCACTCAGAAGGAGTTGAACTTGAGGCAGAGAAGGTGGCTAGAGTTGCTACATGATTATGATTTGGAGATCCTCTACCACCCGGGTAGGGCGAATGTTGTTGCTGATGCGCTCAGTAGGAGGGGTCCGTCTGGAGCCGTTTGTGCTTTTTCTGGTGTACAGAGGTCTGCTCTCGAGTTGCAGCGTATGGGTGTCTAGGTCGTCCGTCCAGAGAGGTCAGGGATGTTGGCGCGTTGCAGATTTAGCCTACCTTGATCGACCGGATCAAGGCCAGTCAGGAGCTCGATGACAGTTTGTGTAGGGTCAAAGAGGGTTTGTCTGCTGGTCAGGATTCCGAGTTTCGGGTTTCAGAAGACGGCTGTCTGAGATTCAGAGACGTGTCTGTGTGCCTGCAGATGATGCCTTGAGGCGAGAGATCATGCAGGAGGCTCATGGAGCTCTGTACTCAGTACACCCAGGAGGTGTGAAGATGTACCGAGACCTTCGAGAGACATTCTGGTGGAGCAATATGAAGAGGGACATTTCTGATTTTGTATCCAGATGTCGGACCTGTCAGCAGGTCAAAGTCGAGCATCAGAGACCAGCTGGTTTGCTTCAGCCTCTACCCATTCCAGAGTGGAAGTGGGAGAGCGTCGGTATGGACTTCGTTATGGGACTGCCTAAGACTTCGAGGGGTTTTGATGCGGTTTGGATGATAGTGGATAGACTCACGAAGAGTGCTCATTTCTTGCCTGTCAGGAAGACTTTCAGTTTGCAATCGCTTGGCTCAGTTGTATATGGACGAGATCGTACGCCTTCATGGAGTTCCAGCTTCTATTGTGTCTGACAGAGACCCGCGCTTCGTATCCAGATTCTAGCAGAGCTTGCATCAGGCTTTGGGGACGAAGTTGTTGTTCAGCTCAGCGTACCATCCTCAGTCAGACGGGCAGACAGAGAGGAATCAGGTCCTTGAGGACATGCTCAGAGCATGTGTGCTTGACTTTGGAGGCAGTTGGGATCAGCACATTGCGCTGATAGAGTTTGCTTATAATAACAGCTTCCAGACTAGCATCGGGATGGCCCCATTTGAGGCTTTGTATGGCAGGAGGTGCAGATCACCCATCTGTTGGGATGATCTGAAGGAGAGAGCAGTTGTTGGACCGGACTTAGTCGAGGATGCTGTAGCTAAGATTCAGCCTATCAGAGAGCGCTTGCTTGTGGCTCAGAGTCATCAGAAGAGCTACGCCGATCAGAGGAGACGACCTCTAGAGTTTGAGGTGGGCGACCATGTGTACCTGAAGGAATCTCCAGTTCGGGGAGTTGTTCGGTTTGGGAAGTGAGGCAAGCTTAGCCCTCGCTTTGTGGGTCCTTTTGAGATCCTGGAGAGGATCGGACCGGTTGCCTACCGTTTAGCTTGGCCACCGTCGTTGGCTGGTGTCCACTGTGTGTTCCACGTGTCTATGCTGAGGAAGTATATTCCGAACCCGTCTCATGTGATTGACTTCAGTTCGCTTCAGTTGAGGGAGGATTTCACCTTTGAAGCAGTTCCTTCGAGGATTTTAGCCCGGGATGTTCGCAAGCTCAGGAGTAAGACCATGCCCTTGGTGAAGGTGCAGTGGTCGGGTCAGTCGGAGGAAGAGGCGACCTGGGAGGTCGAAAGCGAAGTGCGTTCTAAGTTTCCCGCCCTCTTCGAGCAGTAGGTACGTTTTAATTTCGAGGACGAAATTCTTTTAAGGGGGAGGTGATGTTATAACCCAAAGTTTCGTCGCATTTTATTTCGTGTAACATTTTCCTGTGTTGGATTATTTCGCTTAGGACATGGAAGTCCTTATTAGGGAAGTTGGGGACGAGGAGGTCTTTTCCCCCATCTGTTCTGTTTTCTGGTGAGATTAATCTCATATTAAGTTTCTTCCTTAATTATTTTATTTCCTTTCCTCTTAATTATTCCTTTCCCTAATCACGTTCTCACGTCAGTCACTCTTTTCCCCTCACCGCTCAGTTTTAAAACCGTTGTTACGCTCCTCCCTCCTCTCTCTTCTCTCTCAAAATCACGCTCATTCTAGTGTCCAAGCCTGCAGATAGTATTCCTGCAATTCAGATTCTGCTGTCAGTTTCTTCTCCATTGTGAAGTCCGGAACAGATTTAGGTAAGTTGTTGGATTATTGTTCTTCAATTCTTTAGTTTCTAAGATCTTCCTTTTCTGATTCATCTTCGGTAATCTGACAAGGAATCAGATACGGTCCGTTTCGTTGTCGAATTCTGTTGTGTTCGGTGTCCTCTGCGAGTGCGTGGTCAGAATTCGGGTGAGAATTGTATTTAAGTTTCGGAATTCAGTTTCGGTTTCAGGGCTAGGTTTGCGTTTCTAATTCGGGGTTGCAATTGTGTTCAGTCAAAGGTTTGGCATTGCGTTGTTGGTTTGCGTTCGGGGATTTCGGCATTGGTCTGGACTCTGCTATTCAGATTGTGGTTCGGCTGCTGTTAATTCGAGGTAGGTGGCTGATGGATTCAATTAGTGTGTTCAGCCTTGGGGAGTTTCGTTCTGGTTCTGAATTTGATTTGTGATATGTCTTGGTGTTGTGATTGCAAACTGTCTGTTTGATGACGTTTTAATGCTTACAAACCCCCAAGGTTGTTTTCTACAAACTTGTAATGTTTTGACTTTGTTTTGGTGCCTCTGTTCGTGTGAAAATCGCCTTTGTTTACTGAGTTTTTCGGCGCGTCCGAACTTCCATCCGACCTTGGAAGTTCGGACACGCCCTTCTGCGCTTTGAATTTTCTAAAGTTTTGAAGTGTCCAAACTTCCGTCCGAGCTTCGATGTTCGGATGGGGTGCGAGGACGAGTCCGACTTACAAGTCTCGAATGGTGTCCGAACTTGTAAGTCCGGACATAAGTTCGCACACACCCATCCCATTCTTATGATTTTGCTTCGACTTGTGTCCGAACGTTGTCATTCAGACACATGCTCGGACACTACCCGTATTTGATTTCCGAAGAACGTCCGAACATCTGTCCGAGCTTTGATGTTCGGACACCTCTGTCTCTGCCTCTGTTTTAAGGTTCGACTTGTGTCCAAACATCGATGTCCGGACACAAGTTCGGACGAGCTATTGTTTTGACCATAACATGCTCGTTTGAGCTCCGTTTTGACTTCCGTTTGCGGGGTTGGATTCCCCATCTGATTTCCAAGCGGTCTACATGCTTTCTGGTGCCCTTGGTGCACATTTTCTTAATTGTTTTAAGCTTCTGTTTTGGGACCTAGTTATCTCTGTATCTGAACCTTTGGATGGCTGGTCTCGCTGTCTCATAGCGCGCTATGTAGGATCCTTCTGCTCACGGGTGATGTTCCCCGTTCTATTCACAGGTGTTCCACCTGTTCTGTTTACGAGTGAGGTTTCCTCGTTCTGTTCACGAGCTGGTTGCTCGTTCTGTCTGAATGTTGTAATTAACTAGTGTCCCGCTCTGTTTTTTGATTTTGTCTGGTTCTGACTCTGTTTAGTCCTTTGTTGTATGGACTTCTGCTTCTGTTTTCTGACATGTTTATGGATTCCTTCGACTCCTTCTGATTTGGTAATATTCCATAAAATGTTTTGAGCATGCTGGTTGATGAAGTTGGTCATCTACTGGGCATAGTTGTTTGCTCATTCCCTAACTTTATCTAACATTGCAGATTGATCAGCAAGGGTCACTTTGCCCAGCTTCTGGAGTTTAGCTTTTGATACGTTTAGTTCGTTTTGTTATTTCGATTCTTTTGAGACATTTGTATTTGACTTGTGGCCTTTAGGCCTCTTCAGTTAGCTTCCGTTTTTGATATTCGTTTGGTGGGTTTTGTAATAACCTTTTGGGATGTTTCGACATCACTTTGATAATACTTTTATGCAAGTATTCGTTTTGGGCCTTGTCTGATTATTTGTTTAAGTTTGTTTATTAGTGCCTTGCGTCATTATGTAATAATACGCGGCGTGTAATACCCCTAACTCCTAGGCCAGTGTTTGGGGGTGTTACAAAACGGACCCGTAAAAATTGTAGTTGATTAAATAACTATAATAAAGTATTAATGGGAGCTTAATAACCATTAAAAATAAAGAAATGGGGAAAAACGGGCCCGGTTAGTGAATAGTGCCAAACCGGGTGAATTAACGAGCGTTTTCTGTAAAAAAAAATGAAAAACGCTCCAGCTCACACATATGGTGGGGCCAATTTTAATTAGTGTGGAAGCCCCTCACTCACCCACTAAGCTAGTAATAAAAGAAGAAAAGAAAAGAAGAGGGAAAAGGGTAAAAAGCATAAAGCACCCTCTCCGTCTCTCTCCTCCCTCACTTTTTCATTTCTTTTCCTCCTCCCTTCCTTCTTCCTGCCGTCCTCCTCCCTTCCTCTCTGTACTGAAACGGTAATGGAGTTCCCCCCATGGTTTCCTCCACTTTCTCTTCATGCCCAAGCTTTATTTAAGCTCCAAACTCAAAAATAACCACATATTTGTGTTCCTCTTATCAAACCCTATCATCCTCTCTTTTCAAAATTCGAAAAGGATGAGTTTCATTTTCATGGGTGTTGACCATTTGAAGAGAAAAGCACACCATTTTGAAGCTTGAAGCTTCCTCTTTCTATCAAGGTAAAAATATCCATGGAAAAGCCATGTTTTCTCCATTTTATACCTTGACCGATTTTGGCCTCTAATGGAGCCTTGTTTCTTCTCTTTTATGAGCATTGTTTCAATCCTCAAAAGCTTGGAGGGAGTTCCTCTTTGATTCTTGACCAAAGCCCCATCCTAGGGTTTCAAGGTAATCACCCATTTCAGAGCTTTAAGCTTTTCTAATTAATGAGGTTAAGTGTTTTTACTTAAACTCATTCCTTGCTTTGAATATTGATGTAACACCCCAACCGTTAATCTCGTCATTACCTCTTAAACTGTTACTAATTACTCCTACTCACGCAGCGGAACTCTAATTACAACGAGGGGTGGAACAACGCCGTTATCCACCCATGCGGCTAACCAGGCCTTTCTTACATACCGTAACGGTCTGATGAACTGGAACAACCGAGTACTTCATACAATACAATACTCATTTCATATCTCTACTATACCGAGTCTACAATATACGGATGCCGATAACATACTCGGACTTATACCTCATTCAAACGCATAAGTAATTACAATCTAACTACCCATGCTCACAGCAGTCCCCGTCCTACTCTCTCGAACGGTGGTCAGCTTCAAGTACCTGCACACTAAAAACGTTCCCCCTAGGGGGTCAGCTTACGCTGCGCATGAAATTCGCATATACCGCGTGCTAACCGCGGTACGCCGACTACTTTGGGTCGGATATACATGGAGTTCATTTTAATCAAACAACATGCATCATGGCAATACAATATATATGTATATCACACAAGGAATCTACATCCAATCACGGAACACGATTCCTAACTAATATAACAATGTTGTTAGTGGTAACTGGTTACTCTTAGGCATTGAGGGTTATTCCTCACTATGCCTTGTTTTCTTATTCAATACCTCACCCGCTCTCTCGGGTTACTTATTCGTATACACACCCATTCTCTTGGGCTACTCATTCTTATACTTACCCATTCTCTCGGGTTACTCATACAAATACTCACCCCTTCTCTCGGGTTATTTATACTCATTATCTCACCCACACTCTTGGGTTATTCATACTCAAGCTCTTGTAGATTCTCGAGACACTACAGGTCTCCTACGTCACGCTTGTTACTCTTATTACATACTTAAGCCAAAACTCATGGCTCTCTAGCATAGTCTTACTTCCCCGGTTTCGACCCTACTCTGGGTCTAGCATGGTGGGAAGGTTCAACTAGCTCACGGAACTCTCTCTTAGTTCCTATCTCTTTTACTTAGGTCCGACTACTCTCGAACTACTCTCGTTCACATACACTCCTCTCTCGGAGTTTAATAATATCATGTATATTAGTCAAGAAGCATCATTCTCGATGTTTCTAATGACTTTGGGAACTTTCCTTAAATTCGGGTAATCTTAGGTTTAAGGGTTACCCTCACAATCATATGCTTATACATTCGGATATTTTCTTATACCGGGTAAAATCCTCATATAAGAGGTCGACCGTATCTCAAGGGAGTCACATAGTCCCTTAGGTCTCTTTTACCTTTCTTATATGTTTACATTATTGGACTAACTTCGATCCTCTCGATGGAGGTTCGTTTATCCCTCCACTCATATTTATTTCGTGGATTGTTGCAATAAGGTTTCCTAACCGTTATCGGGTATTTACTCAACCCGTGCATCTCCTCACATTCTAGGGAGTTTATATGTTTGCGTTATCATTACACTTAAATCGATAGTTTATGTGTGTTTGCATACTTCCATTGGTTATGTGACTACCCGTTCAACGGGTTTCTAGTCAATCATTACTCACTAAGAGTCGGTCTATGCACTACGTTAGACCACACCGGCATACAAGTATGTTAGCTCATACAACATACAACAATGCATGCATAATCAAACAAGGGATCATTTTCATGCTTTAATCTTGATTAAGCCGGCACACAAACACACTAATCAGAGTAACTCGGTTAGCATACGGGGCATGAGAAAATCATACCTTTCACCGGGATTTTTACTTTTACCGTGTCATCTCACCATGCTCGGGTCACGCACGAATCTCTGATAATGTTTCAAACATTATTGTTAATACTAAGATCATACGGAACATAATTAAATGCTACTCCCGTACTTAACCCGTTATCCCGTTATCTCGGTTTTACTCTTGTTAATTTGAGTTCTCACTTCTCAATCACTTCTAACACTCTCTTGCACTTCCTAGGGCCTTTACATGTCACCAAACAAGGCCTTAACATCTTATAACATCATTAACCTTCAAACCCCCATCATTTAAACCCTTTAAAACACTCTCTGTAGGTTTCTGGGGGTGGTCCGGGACTTGGTCCTTACCCTAAGTCCCGGACCAATTGCAAACATAACTCTCGGGTGAAAATTACACATGGTCCGGGACCTTGTCCTGGAGTATAGTCCCGGACCAAAGCAGTACTTGCACTCTCGGCCTTAATTTAGATGTGGTCCGGGACTTTGTCCAAGGACCAAGTCCCGGACCCTGCTAAAACCTGCTCCAAACTTGATTTTTCCACTCCAAATCAATCCTTAAACCACCCTTAATCTTTCCATAAACTTTCCACAAGTTTTCCACATGTTTAACCACCTTTAAACATGCTCTAAACCTCTTCAAATCATGGGTTAAACCCTTACCCAAATTCTTACTCAAAACCACTTATATTTCCATAACTAGTTTTCTTGTTTTCCAAAGCTCTTGTAACAGATTGGGCACTCTCTTCTCAACATTCAAACTTCACCCACTAATGCCATTCCTAGCACTTCAATTGACATTATTTCCACTACTAACACACTCTTCTTCTTAGTTTGGTTTTCAAGCCATTAACCAACAACTTAAACCTCTTAAACCACCTAGTTTCTTCCTTATAATCAAACACCCAAACTTATCCATTCCTAGGCAAATTTTGACAGCACCTACTTGCTTTCCTAAGCATTTTCACCACACTAGATGTACTCACAAACACAATCTTCACCCCTGTTTGTTTAGGCACCGATAACACATCAAATTCCCATGGTTCTCACATATGACTAGCTTAGTTTCCTAGGTTTTTGCACACTTAAAACCACATTAAACATTCTCATTCAACTCACTATTGTGGTATCAATACTACTCAAGAGCTCAAGGTTGTTTATACAACACTAACATAAGTTTTCCCAAGACAAAAAAGCCAACACAAGGTAAGCCCATTACCTTGTTTATTCTCGGTTTATACCTCTTCTTCCTCTTTCTCTGTTCCCTCTTCCTCTTCTTGTTTCACAACATACAAAGGAGCATAGATTGCCAACTACAATCATATCCCAACACACACATATCAAGCTTATTAATTTAATTTTTCCCACACAAAAATAGAATTACAAGAGCTAGTTTTTAGGGTTTAGCTTAGAGATTACCTTAAGGTATCCAAATGGAGAGTTAGGCAATCAAAATGATGAATTTCCACCACTCCAAGGACATGAAGAAACCGATGAAATGGAAGAAAATTTTCAACGTGGGAAAATTTTCCAAATTGCAAGAACAAGCTAGGAATGATGAACTTTTGCTTATTTTTACCTTAGAGCATTAAGGAGATGATGGAGAGTCAAAAGAACCTCTTCAAGCTTCAAAAGCTCCATCACCCATGGAAGTGAAGGTGGAGGGGAGGAAACAAGGTTTTGAGGGGTGGAAAACGTAGCCCTCGCCGATACGAATCTAACGGTGCAATTTTTGTGCGATTCGGGGAGAAATGAGCAAGTTAGATGAGATTGAAGATGGAGGTGGTGAGCTTCTTCTTCAATCGGGAATATTAACAGAGAGAGGAAGAAGAAGAAGGTAGCCAGGGGCTGGGCTGCGTGAGAATAAAGAAAGAAAGGTAGGTGAGAGAGTGTATTTATGTTACTTTTAACTATTTCACTATTTGCTTTTACTTATTTACTTGTCTTTTTATTGCTAAATAGCTAGCAAGCTATTAATGTGTGTACACACTAATTAAAAACCGGCCCAACATTAATTAATAGCCTGGGTCGTTTTTCGACTTTTCGAATTAAACGCGTTTTGTCTCGGTTTCGTCACTATTCACTTACCGGGTCCGTTTTCCGGAATTTTCTCGTTAATTAATTTTAATGGTATTAAGCTTCCATTAATACTTAATTATAGTTATTTAATCAACTATAATTTTTACGGGTCCGTTTGACCACTTAAAGTCACGTTTTCGGGTTTTCTCGAAAAACGTGCTTTTAAACTCCGTTAGCGTTTTAATCCATTATTTGGATCCGTTTTCTTCGGGAATCATTCCCGTATACTTATTAGGCCTAACTAATCCTTAGGAATCCATCTCGGACCCTTACGAGATCATTTATCTCTTATTTAAATTTAATGCGCATTTTAGCGTTTTTCGCGTTTAACGCATTTTCTCTTTTCTTTTGGTTTTATTCTTTTTACCAATACCCTCTAGGCACCATTAGGCCCTTAATAATCATATTAGAGTAATTTAATCACCATTTTTAGGTCCGGGGTATTAAAATTGAATTGGAGATGGGCAATTCCATGGCCTTTGGCCGATTTCTAAGCAAGAGAAAGGAGAAGAGGAAGAAGAGGAGTGAAAGAGACAAGGCTTGTGAACAAGAGGTAAATAATTTACCTTGGAGCCTAATTTAATGCTTTAAGAATTTGGGAAGGGAAAATAAATAAATGAATGAACCCACATGAGTTGTGGTAATAATGTGCTTGTGTGGTATTAGTGCAAGTGAGGAAGAGTTTGTGAATTTAGTGTTTGATTTAAGAGCTAAGCATTTTATGTATTAAGCATTGTGTTGTATTTGGAGAATTTATGAGTATTGGTGAACTTGTGTGTGCTGGTAGAACCCATGATGGGTTTGGTTAGTTTTAGGTTGAGTAATGTGATGATATAAGCTTTGGGCAATGTTAGAAAAGTAGCCAAGTTATGGCAAACTTTGTGTAGAAATTTGAGTGGTTGAGTATTGTTGTGAGTAAGGAATGACCTAGAGAAACTAGGTGCGGATGGAGATTGATTTGGGATAGTAAATCACCATGGGAGTACTTATTTAAGGAGGAAAGATTTGTGCAAAAAATCTATAGCATAAATGAGGAGAAAAGTCATGAACTTTGCTAGTAATGAACAAGGGTGTTTAACTTATGAAACAAGGAGTGAACTTGAGTTTTAGGAGTGCATTGGCCTAGGAGTGATTTGGAATGGTCAAATGGAGTGAGAACAATAATGCCAGTGCCAAGAGAATTTGTAAAATTGACAAGGGTGCATTAGTGCAAAATGAGAATGCAAAATTTGTGATTTTGAGCAAGAATTTGAGTAAGGATTAAACCCATGATTTAAAGAGGTTTAGAGCATGTTTTAAGGTGTTTAAACATGTAGAAAACATGTGGAAAGATTAGGGAAAGATTAAGGGTGGTTTAAGGATTGATTAGGGACTGAAAAATAATGTTTGGAGCAGATTTTAGCAGGGTCTGGGGCTTGGTCCTTGGACAAAGTCCCGGACCACCTTTTAAATTGCGCCGAGAGTGAATGTCCATACCTGGTCCGGGACTTAAGATAGGGACAAGGTCCCGGACCAGTGCTGAAATCCTGCCGAGAGTTACCAAATGAATTGGTTCGGGACTTAGGGTAAGGACCAAGTCCCGGACCACCCCCAGAAATGCCCCGTGAGTGTTTTAAAGGTTTCTAATGATGGGGGTTTGAATGTTAATGATGTTATAAGATGTTAAGGCCTTGTTTGGTGATATGTAAAGGCCATAGGAAGTGTAAGAAAGTGTTAGAAGTGATTGAGAAGTGAGAACTCAAATTAACAAGAGTAAAACCGAGATAACGGGTTAACGGGGTAAGTACGGGAGTAGCATTTAATTATGTACTGTATGAGCTTAGTATTGATAATAATGTTTGGAACATTATCAGAGGATCGTGTGTGAACCGAGCATGGTGAGATGACACGATAAAAGTAAAAACCCCAGTGAAAGGTATGATTTTCTCATGCCCCGTATGCTAACCGAGTTAATCTGATTTGTGTGTTTGTGCGCCGGATTAATCAAGACTAAAGCATGAAAATGAACCATTGTTTGTTTATGTATGTCTTGAAGTAATTGTATGAGCTAAATGCTTGAATGCCGGTGAGGTCTAACTTAGTGTGTAGACCGACTCTTGGTTGAGTAACGAATGGCTAGAGACTCGTAGATCGGGTCGTTTCATAAAACAACGGAAACGTGCAAACACACAAGCTGTCGATTAAAGTATAACGATAACGCAAAAGTATGAACTCCCTAGAATGTGAGGAGATGTACGGGTTGAGTAAATACCCGATAACGGTTAGAGAACCATATTGAAACAATCCACGAAATAAATAAGAGTGGAGAGATAAATGAACCTCCATTGAGAGAAGTGAAGTCAGTCCAACGATGTGAACTTAAGAGAAAGGTAAAAGAGACCTAAGGGACCAGTTGATTCCCTTGAGACATGGTCGACCTCCTATATGAGGATTCTACCCGGTATAAGAAAATAACCGAAAATATAAGTATATGAAATGTAAGGGTAACCCTTAAACCTAAGATTACCCAAACTTAAGTAAGGTTCCCAGAATCATTAGAAACATCGAGAATGATGCTTCTAGACTAATATACATTACTACAATATAACTCCGAGAGAGGAGTGCATGGGAATGTGAGTGGTCCGAGAGTAGTCGGACCTATGTGTAAGTAGAAGGAACTAAGAGAGAGTTCCGGGAGCTAGTTGAACTATGCTCGAGTGCCATGTGTTTTGGCTTAAGTAAGTCTTAAGAGAAACAAGCGTGACGTAGGAGACCTGTAGTGTCTCGAGAATCTACAAGAGTTTGAGTAGTAGTAACCCAAGAGAGTGGGTGAGTATAAGAATGAGTAACCCGAGAGAATGGGTGAGAGTAAGAATAAGTAACCCGAATGAATGGGTGAGTTATTGAATGAGTAACCAAGGCATAGCGAGGTATAACCTTCAAGGCCTAAGAGTAATTTGATACAACTAACAACCTTGTTATGTTAGTTAAGGATTGTGTTCCATAGATGAATATGAATCCTTGTATAGTGTACATATATAATGTATTTCTATGTTGCATGTTGATTGAATTAAAATGAATCTCCATTTATCCGACCCAAAGTAGTCGGCGTACCGCGGTTAGCACGCGGTATATGCGAATTTCATATGCAGCTTTAAGCTGAGCCCCTAGGGGCATCGTTTTTATTCGCAGGTACACCGAAGGCGAAACCGTACGAGAGTAGGACGGGGTCAGTGGTAGCATGGGTAGTTAGATTGTAATTACTTATGTATTTGAATGAGGTGTAAGACCGAATATGTTAGCGGCATCCGTATATTGTAGACTCGGTATAGCAAAGAAAGGAATTGAGTATTGTGCTTGTATTGTGTATTTGGTTGTTCCAGTCCATCAGACCGTTACTGTATGTGAGATAAGCCTGGTTAGCCATATGGGTGGCTAACGGCGTTGTATCACCCTCTATTGTATTAGAGTCCCCTGCGAGTTTTAAGGTAAATTGTGACAGATTAAGAGGTAATGACGAGCTTAGCAGTTGGGGTGTTACAAAAATGGTATCAGAGTGAAGTATCACTCTGATGACTGGAAATACCGAGCTTAGGAAATACTGAGTTAGGAATTAGAAACTTAGGGCTAAGGGTTGAGTGATAGCGTGAGTGATGCGCTAGCTAGGAACTTCCAGTATGACCTGGATACCTACAATACCAAACCCGCCCTCCACAACCCCCGTATTAAAAAGCTCGGGAAAGAACGCCAGAGAGACGGGGAAACCCAATCTGGCAGTTATTAAATATTTCAATCTGAACCAGAACCTGTCATGCATTAGATCCACAGAACCGGAAATCCCGGAGACGGATCCCGCTGGAACGACAATAACCGCACTCAATGATGGAAGGTCGAGACATCCTAATCCAAGGAGACCAGAATTTGTGGCAGCATGGGGCGACGTGCGTAGCAGTCGCGAGAACCTGGCTGGCCAAGCAGCAGCTGTAACAGCCCAGGGTCCCACATGTGTGATATTGTCCGCTTTGGCACACCGGCCGCACGGTTTTGCTCTTGGGTTTCACCCCAAAAGGCCTCACACAAGGGAGAGGTATCCATGCACCTATAAGGTACACTTTGTGCTCCTCCCCAATCGATGTGGGAGGTAGCCCATCTCTGGGTGCTACACTCCTTTCTCCTCCCCCTCACGGGAGCCCAGCGTCCTCGCTGGCACACCGACCTGGGTCCGACTCTTATACCACTTTTTGTAACACCCCATCCTAAGCCAATCGTGGTTATCGCAAACTTAACAACATATGTACAACATCGCAGCGGAAATAAACCAACACCAGGACCTTGCCACGGTCTGAAGAACAAAAAATACCGTTTCTTAAACATTTACAACCGATAATCCAAAATATATACACACCAACTGAGTTGTAAGTATCTCCAAAAACCACATAACATTTCTCAAGTTTAAATATCAACAGACGGGAGCACAGGCGCAACCCGTAGTCAAAATAAAAGTCCCACCTAAGTCTACCCGCTCCTACTCTCATGGTGTGACTTCATGGGCCGCTTACCTGCAAGTGTAAAAACAGCCCCCAAAGGGGGTCAGCACGAATGCTGGTATGACCCTCTCATGGCCCCCAGGCTAACGGGGCTACGATGACTAATTGTCGATAGCATGGAAGTTGATTAGAATCACAATCATAATATGAAATGCAATAAGACAACAAACCACAAATGAACATACATAGTTCACACACAAATGAACGACTCAAGCATTCCCTTAACAAGTGAGTTAGATCTTAACCCCTTAGGTCCACATTCTCCCTAATCTTATATTTGCCAACCATTATACTATTTGACTGGTTAGCCCTTAGTTGGTTGCTTATTTATGTAGAGCTTGGTTAACCCTAGCCGGTAGCAGTGCACTTACCAGCAATAAGCAATCTTTCTTAATTTGTTGGGGATGTAGGCTTGATCCCCCATGCCATCCTTAATGTGCCTCCCACCTCAAACAGTAGTCCGGGTGGTCGGGTCGGTTTGTTGACCCTAGGCGACGAGTCCGAGGACAAGTCTTATTTGGAAGTCGGATCTGATTCAGATACCGACCTCCCCCAATACACATGTGTCGGTACCATTCCGGATTCCTCACCCCCACCCCGAGTTACGGTTAGTGAAAGTCTTAAATTTCGTGTGTTAGTTAAACCTTAACGGGTATTAACCAACAGTCACCAATGTATAATTCCTCTTCTTAATTCAATAAGTACTAAGCTTAGTTAGTAGCAAATTTCAAGTCTCGTGGGTTAGTGTAAATAAGACACAATCACAACGAGAACAAGTATAACCGGTTGCATGCTTTATCTTGTCTTAGTCATAGCAAGTAAACAGATAGCACACAAGCCGAGGGACACCTCGTTAGCAAGCAGGTCACAAGAAAGACTGTACCGTTCACCGTCGGTGGTTGTTCGTTTACTCTTCTTCCGGGTCCCAATTTACAAGCCCTAAAGTATTCATTCAATGTTAGGTTATTAGTTACTTAACTCATCCCAACTTACTTAACTTGCTTAACCACCAGTGTTTACCCACTAAAAATCACTAAGTCCTTATACTTTAACCTTAACCTCAAAAGCCACTTACTTCTCATTATTTCTTAAGCTTGTTTAAGCCCCTAATGACCATTACATGTCATTAATTATGTCTTAACAATCTTATAGTATCATTACCAAACAAGTCCCAACCTTAAAACCCCATTTTTCAACATTCTGTAGCTTTTTTTTATTGGTCCGGGTTTGTGTCCGAGGATGTAAACCCGGACCAATACATCGCATAAGTCTCTGGACAGTTTTGTGACTGGTCCGGGTTTGTGTACTTAGATGTAAACCCGGACCATGTCACGGTATAAGTCTCTGGATAGTTTTGTGACTGGTCCGGGTTTGTGTACTTAGATGTAAACCCGGACCATGTCACGGTATAAGTCTCTGGATAGTTTTGTGACTGGTCCGGGTTTGTGTACTTAGATGTAAACCCGGACCATGTCACGGTATAAGTCTCTGGATAGTTTTTGATGTGGTCCGGTTTATGTACTTGGTTGCAAACCCGGACCAAGGCTAGACTTGTACAGAAATGCAATTTTTT
Source organism: Limonium bicolor (assembly GCA_023374045.1). Classification (NCBI taxonomy): domain Eukaryota; kingdom Viridiplantae; phylum Streptophyta; class Magnoliopsida; order Caryophyllales; family Plumbaginaceae; genus Limonium; species Limonium bicolor. Next base: position 234,548,533 of record CM041780.1, read on the forward strand.
TGACTTCTTTTGAACCTCAAATCTTGCCCAATCTTTTCTTAACCTTTCCATAAGTATCCTAGCATGTTTTAACATCATTTTAGCACCTTAAAATCCTCCTAGTCCATCCACCATCTCATACCTAATTCCTTGATCATTCATTCAAGTTCTTACAAAAATTCCTAACACTTATACCTAGTTTCCTACACTACTAATCATGTAAACTTGCTTAAAAACTCAACTAACCAAAGTGTTTCTCCATAAGCATTATCACCTCTCCTAAAGCTTAATTATTCATTCCCATTTCCTTTACACAAACTTCTAAACTCCCTCAAGCTTACACTTAGATCCTTGTGAGCATTATTCTTCCTTTATTTACTAGAACTTGCACGAAGCTTAATCACACTCCCACTATAACCTAGAACATCAAACTCACTCATTTAAACTATAATTCCTTCAAGACAACTCATAAGTCCTTTAAACACTCAAGAATACCCTAGTTCACTTTCTTTTACCAATTTAAGCCCTAAGAATTCCTAGTACCCTCTAGGTCATCAAACTTCATTTACACACTTTAAACTCCTTGTCTTCTCACTAAATTTTGACATGGCTTCCCTAGTATATTTCTACACCCAAACGCTTGGTTTTTACCATTCAACAATCTTTAACACCCAAAATTCTTTCCACACATTCTTAGCACTCAATTTACACCAAAACTACACTACATCACAATATAGTGCATAAACTTAAAATGCTTGGCACTTAGGCCCTTAAATGACATAAAGCTTAACCACTGAATTTCCACATATATTAGCCTTTGACCTGCAAATACACACAACAAGGCTCCTATTGAAATATAAATGCTCTTGTAATTCACCTTTTAAATTGTCTAACTATCTCATTTCCCATTTGCTCTTTAATCACAAGTTCTCAAATATAATCATTGTTTCTCCTAGGTTATATATAGCCCATTTCTAATGTAAACTCCAAGCTAAACTTATCACTTATCTCAATCTCATCCCTTAATGCATTAAAACACCTTAAGGTAAGTAATTTACCTTGTTCTTTTACAAGCTCTCAAAATTTTCTCCTTAGGTTTTTCCCTTGCTCAATCTCGGTCACCAAACGAATTCTCCTTGCCAATGTTCTAACCAATATCCAATGACTCCAATGAGTGCTAGATAATACATTAACCCTAAGGAACAAACCCTAGGTTAAAAATGTGTTTTAAGGTATTGAATTGAATGTTTTACCTTGGATTCTCAAGACAAGCTTGGATATGAATCAAGAAGGACCTCCTCCATCCACTGGAGAATATAAAACAAGCTAGAACAAGGCATGAAAATGGAGCCCCATGAGTATAAATTTCGGACAAGGGGAGGAAATGGTAGAAACCTAGATTTTCTTACATATTCTTTACCTTAAGAGAATGGAGAAGCCAATGAACTCCTCAAACTTATATTTCCTCCTCTAATGGCGGTTTGGCTTGGCGCCAAAATGAAGCTCTTGAAGTGTTGGAAAGATAGGAAGAGAGAGCTTGAGCTAACTAAGAAGAATGTTTGTTTTGGTTTTGGAGCTAAAATGAGTGAGCTATGGTCAAAGCAAGATGGAGCTAGCATGGGGGTTGTTCTTCACGTTCAAGAAGAAGAGAGGAGCAGCAAAAACCGGTGAGGAAGATGAAGAAGAGAGAGGAGGAGAGGTAAGCTAATAAGAGATATTTGTTTTCTAAAAGCAAATAGTAACTACTTACTTTTCCTTCTTATTTTCTTATAAACTAACTTACTCATATGGTGACTCATCCCTTAGAAAACCGGCCCCCTTATTAATTTAGGCCTGTCATGGTCTTGTTTGACCACTTAATTAAGCTTAATTGATTAAAGACTAAACTAGGCACTATTTGGTTACTTTTCACAACTAGTGCACATAATTGTGAAATTTTTGATTTCCCATTGATTTAGACTTCCTAATGTGATACTAAGTAGTACACAAGTTAATTAAGAAGTAATCATGGGCATTTAGCCACAAAACTCCTTTCCAAGACAATTTTTCAAAAATGTGCTTTAAGAGTCCTTGAAGCACAATTTGTGTTTTAACTTGTTTTTGAGCTTGGTTTTCTTTGGTAATTGATTTAACATGACCATTAGGATATTACTAAGGTCTAAGAATGATATCTGGGTGCTAACCCAAGTTACTCCAAGCTTAGAGCACATTTTTACCTAAATTGCTCTTATGGTGTTTCCTTTGGTTTAAATTGTTTCCTAATGTTTCTGAGGCATTATTTAGCCTTCTTACATCTCATTTTATCATCTAAACACCATATATAGGTTTGGGGTATTTCAGCAGCAGGAAGAAAGCACCAACCGTGCAACAAGGCGGATTCATGAGAAGTAACGAAAACCGGGACACAAGTCCACGGACCGCCATAGTTGAGTAACACCACCAACGGTATACCAACCAACTAAGAACCTAGTTGAGAGTAGGTACACGCACCCTGCCACACCCGAAGAGGTTGCAATACTTAACTGATATAGCTTAGACAGCTACGAGCATAACTGCGGGATATACCCGAATAGGACTACAGAAGTAGTGCCTAAATAACTTAAACCTCGGTAACTGTAACACCCCATCTAACAACATCACACTTAACATTATATTGCAGCGGAAAACACAACTTACATTTACTCAATTC
>CM041780.1:234551700-234679582 GCA_023374045.1 Limonium bicolor
ATACATGAAAGACATCATGGACACGCCCCAATTCTTCAGGCAATGCTAGCCTATAAGCTACGGCTCCAATCCTCTCGGTAATGGCATACGGCCCTACAAATTTCGGGCTCAGCTTGCCCTTTTGGCCAAATCGAAAGACGCCCTTCATAGGTGAGACACGCAAGAACACTTGGTCACCCACGGCGAACTCAAGGTCGCGTCGTCGCACATCCGCATAGGATTTCTGTCTATCTTGGGCTGCTTTCATATTTGCTCAGATTTGTTGTACTTCAGCTTGTACTTGCTCTAAATACTCCGGTCCTATGATGACCGCTTCACTTGACTCATCCCAACACAACGGGGTACGGCAAGGTCTACCATACAAGGCTTGGAAAGGCGACATCTTAATCGAAGCATGATAGCTATTGTTATACGAAAACTCGATAAGATGAAGCTTGTCAATCCAGCTCCCCTGGAAGTCTAAGGCACATGCCCTAAGCATATCCTCTAGTGTCTGGATGGTCCTTTCTGTCTGACCGTCGGTCTGTGGATGGAAGGCGGTGCTAAGCTTCAACTCAGTACCAAGCGCTTCCCGTGTTGCTCTCCAGTATCTCGAAAGAAATCTGGTGTCGCGGTCAGATACAATGGTTTTCGGGACTCCGTGGTGTCGGATGATCTCCTTGTCGAATAGCTCCGCGAGCTTCGCCACCTTCCAGGTGTCCTTCATCGGTATGAATCGGGCAACCTCGGTGAGACGATCGACTACTACCCAGATCATGTTGAGTCCTCCCCTAGCAGGTGGGAGTCCAACAACAAAATCCATAGAGATATCGTGGAATTTCCACTCTGGAATGGGCATGGATTGCACCATTCCTCCCGGTCTTCGGTGCTCGAACTTCACCTTCTGCATGTGAGACACCTCAGAACATACTCAGTCACATCGGATTTCATTCCTGACCACCAGAAGTACCTCTTCATATCTTTGTACATTTTAGAGGCTCCCGGATGGACATGCAATGTCGAACAATGTGACTCTCGCAGAATGCGATCCCTTAGCTCAGCATTGCTTCGGGGGGCGCATAATCTGCCATTCAATCGGATCAGACCATCTTCATGCAATTTGAAGTCGTACTTTCGGTTCTCGAAGGTACCCTCTGTGATTTTCTGTCTGATCTCTGTGAAGTAAGGGTCGCTCAACTGAGCGTCTCGCACCTCGTCAACCAAGCTAGAAGAAGCGAGTAGCGAATGGAGCGAGTGTGCTCGATGACTCAGGGCGTCGGCTACAACGTTTGCCTTCCCTTCTTTATACTGGAGGTTGATGTCGTAATCTGAGAGGAACTCCATCCACCTCCTCTGTCTTAAGTTCAATTCTTTCTGTGTAAATACATACTGCAAACTTTTGTGGTCGGAGTAGATGGTGATGCTTACCCCATAGAGATAGTGTCGCCATATCTTCAAGGCGAAGACAATGGCTCCTAACTCTAGATCATGTGTCGGGTAATTCTCCTCATGCTTTTTCAGCTGGCGGGAGGTGTAGGCTACCACCTTGCCATGCTGCATGAGTACGCATCCCATGCCCTTGCCCGATGCATCACAGTACACCTCAAATCCCTCTGTGCCCTCTCGAAGTGTGAGAATTGGCGTTGAGGTCAATGAGTCTTTTAGGCTCTGGAAGGATACCTCGTACTCGTTTGTCCATACAAACGGTGCATCTTTCTTCATCAATGACGTCATGGGCTTAGCGACTTTTGAGAAGTCCTTTACAAACCTCCAGTAATAACCGGCTAAACCAAGAAAGCTCCGGATGTCGGTAACAGTCTTAGGTCTAGGCCATGATCGCACTGCTTCGATTTTGGATGGATCTACTGAAATACCCGCGCTCGAGATGACATGACCGAGGAATGATACCTGATCTAGCCAAAACTCGCATTTGGAGAACTTCGCATACCGCTGGTTCTCGCGCAGTGTCTCTAGTACTCTTCTTAAATGGTTTTCATGTTCTTCTGCTGATTTCGAATACACAAGGATGTCGTCAATGAATACCACTACTGAAGTGTCCAGCTGATCACTGAATAATCGATTCATTAGGTCCATGAATTTGGCTGGTGCGTTAGACAAACCGAATGGCATCACCGTGAATTCGTAGTGGCCATATCTTGTTCGGAATGCTGTTTTCTCGATATCTTGCTCTTTGATAGCAATTTGGTGGTATCCGGATTGGAGATCAATCTTAGAAAAGACCGAAGCTCCCTTCAACTGATCGAACAGGTCATCGATGCGTGGCAATGGATACTTGTTCTTTACGGTGACCGTATTTAATTCGCGGTAGTCGATGCAGAGGTGGAGACTACCGTCCTTCTTCTTAACAAAGAGAACCGGTGCTCCCCAGGGTGATACGCTCGGGCGTATAAACCCTTTGGCGAGTAGATCACGTAGTTGCTCTTTCAACTCTGTCATTTCTGCTGGTGCCATACGGTATGGTGCCCTAGCGATAGGACCAGTACCAGGCACGAGGTAGATTTCGAACTCTACTGCTCTCTATGGTGGCATAGCAGGTAGCTCCTTCGGGAATACATCAGGGAATTCGGAGACTACTGCTACATCATTACTGAATTCTGGATCTCTCTCCAGATCTTGCACATGGCATAAATACACTTCGTGTCCTTTTCTGAGCTTCCGGTTCATTGCCATAGCGGAGATGACTAGTTGAAGGCTCTCTCGGTCTCTGGCGGTATGAAACAGTGACCCCAGATGGACTCTTGAGCAGCAAGCGATGCTCGGCGCATAGGATTCTCCCCTTGTGCCGCTCCAACCAGTTCATTCCAATTATCAAGTCGAATCCCAACCCGTTGAATTCAATGAATGAGATGGGAAACGCTTCGCCTTTGATTTGAATTGTGGCGGCGTGGTAATACTTAGTACACTTTACCCGCTCCTTCGACGGGAGAGTAACCAAGAAATTTGGTAGCTCATCTGCGTCTAGCCCCAACATTGTAGCGAATGATGGCGATACAAAGGTGTGAGAGGCGCCAGAGTCGAATAATACTGAGGCTTCGATGCCGTTTACTGGGAATGTTCCCGTTAGAATGGTGCCGCTTTTGTCGGCTTGTTCTTCGGTGAGGATACTCAGGTTACCTTCGGTACCGAGTCCACAACCTATTGATTCATAAGATTATAAGTAACGATGGTGGAACGCAAGTGGAATTTAATAACCAACACTGCTTTTATTGAATAACCAACCACATACATACTGTGTCTCAATAACGTTACTACTTACTACTGATTACACTACTAGATTAATACTTTCTAAAGGTAAGGTTCAGGCGTCCTGGTTTCATGTGTGTGGCATTGATTATTGCCGGTGGTGCCGTATTCAACTTGATCTTCTGGATCCCGTGATACAGCAACCTTGATTTTCCACCCATGATTAGGACATCTCCTAATCTCAATACCAATATCTCTGCGAGGTCCACACGCTTCTGCTCACTATACAAAAATACACGTCATCACCAATGGACCAGGACACTACGGGCACTCCTAATTCAAGAGATTTCGCTGTCTCGTCCTTATCTTGGTGTAAACCAAGTCGTCCTTCTTTCTCATAGAAGTTGACGATACATAGGTCTGCTTCAAGTGCAGGGATTGGTTCATCTTCGTACTGTTGTGCAATTTCTACAGCTTGTGTGACAAGCATTTGGAATTCAGGGGGTATTGCTGGAGGTGTGGCTCCGTCTCCTGCTCGCGTCGTTTGGTATGCCTTGGTATAAGGGTTCCAATCCTTTCCCAAGCACATCATTTTCAGCTGATTGTAGCTCCACGGGGAATTCGGGTGTATAAAATCCTCCTGGACCCATTCCTAACTCGTTGCATCGTCGGATGATTGAAACTTGTGCTTCGGTGTCAGGTATCCTTTTAATAAGATCATACCTGGGCGGATGACCTGACACTGATTGTTGTCGAAGTGGTGAGTGGCGATGTCGGTCTCTTCTTGAGGTGAGTTCGAAGGTATTGGGTAACAAATAAGGAATTTCCCTAAGGTGGTAAATTATATCTAGTGTGAGTTCTAGGCTTACTAAGTCATTTCATGCTCAATACGTATTTCCATGTTACTTACTCATACTCATTTTCATACTTCAAGTACTTACGCATTCATGCTACCATTCATACGATTACTTTGACACTTAGACATGCTCTTCAAGGATTAAAGGTTACGGTAGTTACCTGGGCCGGACTTAGTCCCGGTCCCATCACGATCGATGATGTGTAAGGCCGGCTGCCTCTGCGGTGCGCCCTTCTGCGGACCTCGGGACCCCTGTCCCTGCGAGGTATGCTGGGCATGAGCATCGCCAGATGCAACCTCCTTGCCCTCACGCTGCTTGTAGCCCTGATAGTTGCCCTTGGGCTTAGAGTTCTCTGGGCATGCATTAGCACGGTGTCCTGGTTTCTGGCAAGTGTAACAGCGGATCTCCCTTCCTTGGCAATCTGTGCCGGGATGATCCTTGTTGCAGTTTCGGCATATGTAGCTGCGGCCATCAGTTTGGTTCTTGCCTTGGCCAAATCCAGAACCTATAGCTTCCAAGTTAGCAAGGTTCTGTATACTTACAATACTCCATATACATACTATTTCACAAGTGCACTAGTTCGGTTTCGGGTTCTTACCCTTATAGGGCTGAGACCTCAGTGGCTTCGCTGCCACTGGTGCGGTGTAGGCAATCTGCAATGGCTCAGCTGCCTTGCCCTCCTTAGTATGAGCTCCGCCGTCTCCTGAGGCGTTCTTATGGTGGGAATGCTTCCCTTTCTTCTTCTTCTAAGGTATGGCTTGGTTTTGATCGTCGGAGGTGTTACCCTTGCCGCTCACCTTGCGCTTCAGCGCTTGCTCCTCATCTCTTAGCTGGCAGGTGATCTCAACTCGAGATGCAGCGTGGTAACACTCCTGAATTACTTAGATATTAGGTTACACATTTACATACGGGGTACTAATTCACATTACTCATGGCTTTCAAGGGTTCAACGATGTTTACCTGAAGGGAGGTAAACCGTGTGAAGCCCATGCCATACCGGAGTCGATGGCTCAATCCGCCGTAGAAGCGGTCGACCAAGACTTGGCCAGTATACCCAAGGCCGGGTAGAAGTCTGAGAAGAGAGGTGAAGGTGCGGTAATATTCATCAACCGTCATCTTCTCGGTCATTTTTGGGCATCGAGCTCAAGCTGTTTCTTGGTCTTGACATGCTCGGGATAGTACTTAGATCGAGGAGAGAGGTGAATGCTTCCCAACCGAATGCGGGGTCGGCTACGTGCTCGGCCTTAACGAGCTTTCACCAGTCCATAGCCGCGTCTTTGAGGTAGTACGTAGCTATCCTCACTCGAACTCCAGCGGGAGTCTCAAGTGTCTCGAATGCCGTCTCCATCTCGGAGAGATAGGCCTCGAGCTTGGCGGGGTCGCTCTCGCCTCTAAAGCATGGAGGTCGAAGATCAGCGACGGCCTTTACCCAATTCGTTTCACGGGGTTGAGGCGGGTCGGGCTGTTGCTGCTGCTGCTGCTGCTGGTTTTGCTGTGTTGCTTGTACAGCGGTGATTACTTGTGGTAGCATCTGCGCTACCGTGGCGGCGACGATCTCAGCTATCGTCCGCGCGCCCGGTCCATCAGATGTCTCTCCTCTAGGTCGGTGTTGAGCAGAAATATGTGTTACTATACTTCTACCTAGGCAGTGTACCTATCGTTTTGCGGAATAGTGAATTGAGTGGGGGTTGTCGATCTCAGGGACCTCGTTCAATTAATTGACAATTTATTAACTAACTGAGAAACTAAACTAAGAAAACAGGAAATGTCACTTTTGCTTAATTTAATGAAAAGAAAGACTCAACAACTAACATAAAATAATAAAACAGTAAAATAAACTAAACGAATAAAAAAACGTAAAACTCTAAATAAAAGGAAGCACCCCGGATTGTTTTGCAAACCTTCACTTTCTAATCTATTAGTAAACTCTCCCCTAATTCTGCAATAAACTCAGAAACTTTAATTAATTCGTCAGCGGCTAAGTCTAACGAATCCTAACCAGTTGCTAGAACTAGCAGCAGACTAATGCTCTAATCCAGACACAACTAATCGCATAAAGAACAGTTTCTATTTGAGACCGATTAACCTATAGGCGGGATCATGCTTCTAGTCGTTAATCAGGTTTAATTCCTATGTCTTGTTATCTATCTCAGCTCTCGCGTGTTGATTAGAAAACTACAAATATAGCTTTAATAATTGATCAGAGAATTAAAGCGTATGAAAAACTGGAATTAAACTACTACAATTATAATCAGAGAAAAGATTACCCAAAAAATATAAAGATTCGGTTTGCTACCCCAATCCGGGGAGCTAAACTAACTACTCTAACATAAATCTCAAAACAACAAAAGCAACAAAGGAATAACACATTGAATTAATCAAGAAAAGGGAAGAATAAACTCTGTTATGAGATCCCTACTTCGCCTTTTCGTCACATGTCTTTGCATTAATCCTCTGTCAGAAGTGTGGTATGCTAATATAATGGAATTGTGGGTGTGGGAGAGATAGTGGGAGGGCCGAAGCCTCTGGGCGGTGGCGCAGCGTGAATGAAGCGTCCCTTTTCAAGCCCTAATCCTTTCAATTATATAGTAGGTCGTCATTAGTTGTTTCACTGCTTTAATCTTCTTAATATTCTATCTTTAGATCATGATAAAAACGATCCTTGGTCTGATGCAGTGCGGCTGGGCCTTGGGTGGTGATCCATCAGAAATCCATAGCAATGTCATTAGTGAATAACCTCCGACGTGTACAATGTGTTTGCATGAAGAATTCATGCATCGAACAAACTTCTTACTGCAGCCCTTTGATTTGATCGTGAATATCTTTTTGGTGTGTGTGTATATATATATATATATATATATCTTATTATATATATATATATATATATATATATATATATCTATATTATGTGTATATATATGTTGCGAGCGATGAAGTAAAGAACGCAATCTTATGACATTTACCTGTATTTGACACATAAATGTATCAGTTCACATCTAAACATAATATAAGAAAAGCATATGATAAGTAGAAATATGACATGAATTGTTATCAAAATAGAGAATTTAGTGCTAAAAGTAGATATATTTCACTTATCAAACTTCCTCACACTTATCTTTTGCTTGTCCTCAAGCAAATAAAGAATAAAACTATCCCTAAGGCCGTAGTGTCAAACCTCAGGATCGAATAAGTGCCGAAGGAAATCAAAACGAAGTGGCATCAAAGAATAATCCTGCTCTTAGCTGTAGGTTTTCGTAAACAGTGAAAAAGAGTTGTAAAAGCATGGACAAGTTTGATTGCATACTAAATATAGGATAGCTTGGATCTTCCACCAATTTCTTTCCTCTAATCTTTGGATGACAAAGGGTGTGAAGTAACACCTTATTCCGTGATACCTTTCAACACCACATACTCATGATCAGAAACAAAAATTAAACTGCAATCAACTTTTCTTTCGCTTGCAAAAACATTCTTGTTCAAGAAATATATACAAAACAAACAAACTATTGAGAATTGCAGAGTTATTCTGTAACCCAGACTTTTCTCTCTATCCTTGTAACGGTGTTGGGCCAACTGTAATACCCCAAACCTAAGTATGCTAAGTAACATCAATTATGATGTAGTAAGGCTAGTATATGCCTTAGAAAGATTGGTAGACAATTTAAACCAAGGAAAACACAAGAAAGTGCATTAAAGGCAATCAGGGCAAAAACGTGCTCTAAGCTTGGAGAGACTTGGGTGAGTACCCAAATATCATGATAGACCTTAGTAATATCCTAATGGTCATTTTAAATCAATTAGCAAGAAAACCAAGCTTGAAAACAAGTTAAAACACAAAATGTGCTTTAAGAAGTCTTAAAGCACATTTTTGAGAATTGTCTTAGAATTGAGTTTTGAGTGGCTAAATGTCCATCATTACTCTTTAATCAACATGTGTACTAATTAGTATCAATTAGGAGGTCTAAATCAATGGGAAATCAAAAATTTCAGAAATATGTGCACTGATTAGTGAATAGTGCCAAATAGTGACTAGTTTAAGTTTTAATCAATATAAGCTAATTAGTTGGTCAACAAAGACCATGACTAGCCTTATTTAAGGTAGGGGCCGGTTTTCTAAAGGAGGGTGAGTCACCATAAGTAGTCAAATAAGGAAGAAAAGAAGATAAGTAAAAGAGTACTATTTGCTTTATTAAAGCAAATATCTCTTATAAGCCACCTTTTCTTCTTCTCTCTTCTTCACACGATTTCTTTCTTCTCTTCTTTTGCTCCAAACCGAGAGAGCTCCATCCATGGGTGCTCCACCTTCAATCACTCACTAAGTGTTCATCTTTGCTCCAAATCAAAACTAAACACATATTTCTCTTAGTTAGGTCAAGACTTATCCTTCTATCTTTTCAAATCCTTCAAAGCTCCATTTTGGTGCCAAGAGGAAACTCCATTGATGGAGGAAAACCAAGTTTGAAGAGCTCATTAGCTTCTCCATTCTCTTAAGGTAAAGAAAATGTAAGAAAACCATGTTTCCATCATTTCTTGTACATGGCCGAAAATTCCTTCTCATGGGGCTATGTTTTTGTGCCTTGTTCTAGCTTGATTTATTCACCAAGGACTAGTGGAGGTCCTATTTCATTCAATGCCAAAGTCTACCTTGAGACTTCAAAGGTAATCATCCACTTTTATGCCTTAGAACACATTTCTAACCTAGGTTTTTATTCCTTGAGGTTAGTGTATTGTTTAACACTCATATGAGTCATTGAATATTGGTTAGAACATTGGCAAAGGAAGTTTAAGTGGTGGCCGAGATCTATGCAAGAAGAAGGTCTAAGGAGGAGATTAAGATAAGCTTGAGAAAACAAGGTAAAATGCTTACCTAATGGTGGTTTAAGATTAAGGAATGAGTTTTGGATAGTACCAATGAGGCTTAGAGCTTACATTGTGTATTGGGTTTATAACCTAAGAAAAAGAACTTAATAAGCTTGTGAGCTTGTGACTAAGGACCAATGGGAATGAGTTAGTAACATAAGTTTAAGACGGATTTTAAGGGCATTATAACTACTATGAGATTGATGAGTGTATTTGCAGGTTGAAAGCTTTTATATGTGGGAAATTCAGTTTTTAAGTTTAAGCCATTTAAGGGCCTAAGAGCCATGTCATTTAGAGCCTTAGTGCTATGCAATTTAAGGTTATTGCTATATTGAGTATGATGTGAATAAGTTGATTTGGGTGAGAAAATAAGATGAGAAAGGACTTGGTGTGTGTGAGATTATTGTGTGAGAAAAACAATGCTTATGGGCATGATAAATACTAAAGGAGCTATGGCGAAATTTGAGTAAAAACAATGTGTGTGGTGGTAGTGGTGAGTTAATGTGACCAAGGGTTTATTAGGAGTCATTAAAAGGAATTTGGGTGGAAATGAGTTAATGAAGGAGTTCTTGAGGTTTAGAATGCCCTAGAGTTGTCTAGGAAGAATTAGAGGATTGGTGGGTGTATTGAACACACCAAAGACATGGTATGAGGAATGTTAAGACTTGAGCAAAAATCTAGAGGGAATGGTGTATAATGCTTTAAGATGATTTGGGTGTGAACTAGAGAGTAAAACAAGGAGAGTTATGAGAAGCTTGTGTAGGTGGTGGTGAAACTAGTAGAGGACTAGTAAGGGTTCAGTTTAGAAGGTGATGAGTGGTTTGGGAGATAGAAGTAAAACTGTAGGAAAAGGTTGTAAGACGTCAAAGTAATGGCTAGGGGTTATAAGAGTGTATGATCATGAGAATGGTGAGTAAGTTGAACAAAAGAGGTGGAAAAAGTCTAAGGAGGGTGTTGCTTGGTCAAGGTAAATGAAGGGTAGTGTTTAAGGTGTTCTAAGGAGATTTTATGACTAAGGATGTTCTAGGAAACGGTAAGTGTTGTTTTGAGAATGATTAAACTATGGAGTTCTTGAGTACTAGGAAGACCTAGGGTCCAGAGGGACTAAGGGTTACAATGGTGAATTTAAGGCACCAAAACCATGGTTAAGGAAGCTAGGAAGCTTGTACAAGTTCGAAGGAAAAATAAGGTATAATGACTTGTGAAGATGTAAGCGTGTGCTAGATTACATATAGCTTTGAGAAGCTTGAGTAAAGCAAATGGATATGCATAAGATGCTTGGGAGATGACGTTAAGGTGATGAAGAAACACCTTGGTATAATGGTTACATAGGCATGAGATGCCATTTAGAAACCTGAGGATAAACATAATAGATGTTAGGGATTTTGGTAAGAGTTGAGTAAGAGTTTAAGATAAGGAAAATGGGTGTTTGGGCACGTCCGAACTTACGTCCGAACTTGGACGTTCGGACATGCCCTGGAGCGCGTAAGTCTTCTGAACTTCGACTGGCGTCCGAACTACCCGTCCGAACATAGAAGTTCGGACAATCTATTTCTATTTTCTGGTTTGGCCTCGAACAACGTCCGAACTTTGGAAGTCCGACGCATGTTCGGACATTCGACAATCTGCACCCTTAGAGTCTCGAACAGTGTCCGAACTTGGGTCCGGACACAAGTTCGGACAAGGTGCTGTATTGACCAAAAACTTTGTTTAAGGTTGGGAAATGATGGGGAATATTAAGTAATGATGATATAGGTTGTTTAAGACATGTTTGGTGAGTAACAATGATAATTAATGTTGAATAAGTATAAGTTATGAGGAGAAGTGATTCACTTAAGACTAAGTTTATAAGAACTTAAGTGGTGTAAGATGGGGATCATTAGTGACTAAGTAGTTAAGTAGTTAGCTTTTGGAAAGGTAATTAACAACCTAAAATTGAATGATGTTTTAGGGTTTTGAGAATTTGGACTCCAGAGGAGAGTAAGCAACCGACGACCAACGTGAACGGTACCGTTCTCTTGTGACCTGCTTGCTACGAGGTGTCCCTCGGCTTGTGTGCTATTTGTTTTTGTGCTCACTAACAAGATAAGCATGCAACCGGACTATAATATATATATATATTGTATTGGTTGTGTGATGTTTGAAAACTAACACACATACCGTGAGAACTTACTAACCAATGTTTTAGTAAGGAATTGATGAGACTGAGGAACGCCCTAATAAGGGAGATATGAACCGAAAGAGGTTAACCAACAAACAGGGTCTTGAGGTTACTACTAACTGACTTAGTGAGGAAACCTGGACCGATCTCCGTCATGCATGCTAAGGAAAGGGGTCGTTATCTATAGCAGATTCGACCTCCGATTAAGGACTTGTCTTCGGACTTGTAGCCTAGGGCCGGTTGCCGGCTCAGTTACGCTGGACTCCTGTCCAGGGTAGGTGGCATTAGATGTGCGGTGGGATCACCTAAATCCCGGTTTGGACTTAGGATACAACCATTCCCTCCAGGAACGGTTTGTATACTGAGAATAAGTAAGATTAAGATTAAGGTAAGGTTTAAGATAAGTTTGCAACCATTCCTTTTAAAGGATGTTTTGTATTATTAAGATTAAGGTAAGCTACATCCACTCCTTATTAAAGGATGGTTTGTTCTCAGATTAAGATAAGACTAAGATTGAGGTGAGATAAGGGTGGACTAAGATTAAGAGGGAACATTACTTAAGGAGTTAAATAATTAACTCTCTAATTAAGGGAACGCATTTAAGTCGTTCATTGTGTGTGAACTTTGATTTGTTCATATATGGATTATTGTTTACAGCATTTATTATTATGTTGCATTTAATCACCTCCATGCTATCGACAATTAGTCGTCGTAGCCACGTTAGCTTGGGGCCATGAGGGGATCGTACCAGCATTCGTGCTGACCCCTTTGGGGGCTGTTTTTACTACACAGGTACATCAGGAAGCGGCCGTCGCGAGAGTAAGAAGGGGTTACAAGTGTTACGGGTTAAGTGTGGCCTACGAGTTTGCTTGTACACTCGTATGACAATTTGAGTTAGTAAGATGTATAGGATGTGAGGGGGTTTAAGAAGGATATGTAAATGGTTAAGATTGTTGTACTAATGTTCGGTATGTTCTGTAGTCAGACCGTGGCAAGGTTCTGGATTGTAAGGAATTCCGCTGTGACATGTATATATATATGCTGTTAAGTTGCGAGACCACAATTGGATTGAGTTAGGGTGTTACAAAAAGTGGTATCAGAGCGTAGTTACGCTCTGAAGACAAGAAATACCGAACTTAGGAGAATGATGAGGTTAAGATTGAGTTATGGGTTAAGGGTTGAGAGATAGAGTGAGAGGTGCGTTAGTCGGGACTTCCCGGCGCTTACCGACATCCATAGTACCTAGACCCGCCCTCCACATCCCTAACCCTGAATATGTGGAACAAACGCCAGAGAGAAGAAAGCCTTCTCTACTCGGGGAAACCCATCTGGCAGTTAGCTAACAGTAAGCGATACGAGAAACAATTTGTTGTACAACAGTTATGGAGAACTCGAGGTTTGTAATGGAGCGCAATAGAGGACAGCGCTACCTATGGAATTTCTATCAATAAGGGAACGGAAATTACCGGCAACATGGGTCGACATGCTACGCAGTCGAAATAACCCGCAATACCAATGATAAGGAAAGCCTACGCTGCATGCAATGATAGGAAATGATAAGAGACATGAGTACCGGACAGCGGTCCGTGTGAGCATAACAGCGGGAAATACAAGCATGAGGATTGAGATTACTGGAAAGTCCAGTTAGAAACGGGAACTCCAAACCCCATACAATGAGGAAGGCTATAAACCTGGCCAACATAATGCGGACAACGGTGGAAACACATACAAATTTGTATACCGAAATAGGACTACGATGTAGTGCCTAAAGGAGAATCATTACTTAGTAACCACAACAAGATGTTGGAGACTAGAGCGAGAATTAAGACATAAGGAATATTAAGGGATTCCCTCAGAAGAGGAACGCCCTAATAGATGACAGTACTGTCAAACAACAAGGAAACTGCCCGATGGTCGGTTATCCAAAATAAGAGATTATCGGAGGAGTCCCGAGGACTACCAAGTACATGGAAATTAGAAGGAAGTATCACTACCAATGTACCTTGTACCAATAGCCCATCCTGCATGCGCACTCGCCATAGCAAGTGCTACCACGGTTAAGCCACACGAAAAGCCATCAAGACGAAATAGGAGAACGCTACAGTTGTAACACATAATAGCACCGGATTGTAAAACCATAAGAACAGGAAAATAAGACCTTGGAAGGCCCGACGGCCTGACCAAAATGAGATAAGGTGACACGCCAGTCAGCCAGGAGTGGAACTTGGACATAATCTAAACCATATAAATATTAGCAACGGTATAAACCCCTACAACAACAACCGACAGTACGGTAAGAACACCAACCTCAAACTCCACAAGGAAACCTAAGAGATCGCTCGGTGATCCGAGCAAAACAATATGTAAGCAATAACATACTAGGAATGTACAATAAGACACCATTGAGACCGTTGGCATGACGTTTTCTAAAAGGAGCGGGCAAGTCGAGCCGAACAAATTGATGAATGACAGCTAATACTGTTCGTCTAACTCATTAACACCCAAGTATGATTGATCATCAACGGATGGCGTAGTCAACAGAAGTTGAACGAAGCGTTGAGATGGAAGTATAAGACGACGGGATGATATCCAACTTGGACACCGTAAGGCAAACGCCTAATACGAACCTAACCTTGACTACTAAGAGACATAAGTCTAGTAAAACGACAGTATTGTCAAACATTAAGTAACCTCAGTCACCTGAACAACTTCCCTAGCAGGAAGCCAGATGCAGCACCTTATCATGAAACCCGATACTACATTTAGTATGAAACCTAACGGTGGATAGTGCTCAAAGAACCAGAATCTCATAGGGATGACCTGCAGATGAGTAAGAGTACAAATAATGAACTGATACATTAAGCATTAAGGGCCTACGAGCCAAGGATGTTAACCACATCAGAGCCCGAGGCACATAAGTTATAAGAGAGCTTGTTTAAGCCACGAAGGACTACAATTTGTATATGAACGGTTACCAAACCTACAACTTAGATTGGGAAGAATATTACCAAGAAAGGGTACAATGAGATATTGAGATAATGCTAAGGACAGGAGCGGAGAACGAACCATGCCTTTTAAGGTGGGGATACCTCTCCTTGTTGTGAGGCCATGAGTGGGAATGAACCCCTCAAAAGGGCTTTCACATATTAGAGATAAAATACACTTTATTTAGAAAATGGAAACTATGAACTTTGAGATCACCTTAGAACATACCAGATACACTTGAGTAATAAGGAAGGTCGCACAAATAGACCCCATATCCAACACCCGGGATGTAAGAATTAGTAATGGTCAGAGATAAACATTGTGGCTGCACATTGTGGCACGTCAATTAATCAATGCTCAGAAGAGCTTGTGATTCAGTGGATGACTTCTTCAGTAATCAGTTAAACTACATGGTAGATAACATCTTCATATCAAGAGTCAACTATTTTACAACACGGTACGACAACCGCCAATACCGGAATGAGAGAACTCCCAGTGTGTTTACACCAAGAAGGAATTGATTATAAGGTAAGACATTAGAATAAGTGAGTAAGAGGTTGCACCATTAATGGGCAACATGGTAAAGGCCAACTACCACGGTAGTAGTGGTCGTGAGTACAATAGTTAGATAAGTGGATTAAGTCATGGTGCGCGGTAAGGCGACCATTATGTATGAGCTGTCAAATATTGACACTGAGGCAATTAGATTTATGAGTTAAGACCAGTATAAGTAAGGAAATAAGATGGTAGACGAGCTGTGCATTGATGCCAGTAGTCTGGACCTCGTTAGGTAAGATTTCACAGGAAGCACACTATCCATTCCTTAAGGAACTGGAAGTGCATTCCTAGTAGCATAAATATGAGAAACAAGATAAGAGGCTCTACGGAAAGAGACCTCAGATATTAAGTGACCGAATCAATACGGAATACAGAAAGGAGCTGGAGCATACAATACCCAAGAACGCAGTAAATGGATTTCCCTTGATTAAATTCAAGAAGAACAATAGATGTTATTATGGAACGATGAAGAGGAGATCGACAACAGAATACTTCATAATTAGCAATAGCTAAACGTGTGACGGACACTATGAGTTTACTAAAACGAGACGTGGGACGACTGCACCCCACAGGGGCTTGCAGGCCTGACACGCTCATTTATGAGTTAGTTGGGTAAGTAGTAATGTACCAATAAGGTACCCCATGCATGTAGACGAGTGGTGTAAGGAACACGGGAAGTAGTCGACTCCGTACCACGGACAACGACACAAGACCAGACAACAGCAGCTACTACCACAAACAATCGAAGAGAAGAATTCAGTTGAGCCAGCAACGCAGAGGAACCAAAGAACAGATAATTCAGGACTATGAAGTGCGAAGAGCACGGATTGTTAAGTACAGACATTGGACATGTCTTAAGATGTAAGGGATTAAGACCATAAAGCGCAATGCGCACTGAACAGTAGTTTCAAATTAAGGATCATCCTCGGACCAAAGGTCAGTTGGAGAGACACTTAACTTCGAGACACTAAATTATGAACATAAGATCTTCAAGAGAATGGATAGACGCTACAACTCATCAGGCCGTGTTATATAAAAATAACACGTTCCATTGAGAGACCAATATTCCAACTGTAAGACGCGAAGGATATAAATACTGTAAAGATAAGTGGAGGCAGTTAACCTAAGAACATCAGAGTGGTGCAGCGGAAGCTAGCAGATCATTACCTTTGAGATTAGACCAAACTAAGTTAAGGAAACGGTATAAATACCGTTAAGAATCCTCGATACAGAGACTAAGTCGTTTCTGATCGAATTATAAGTATGATAGATGACGTGGAAGCTAGAATGCTTGGTGAGAATTAGACATCTTGAACTTATGTTCAAGAAGTGATGGTGTTGATTACGTGGGTGTAATCCATTTTAAGGGGGGTAGAGCGAAAACCGCTTATCGTTTGTTTGAGTACTAGTACATAAACTACGGTGTGCATAGCATAAAATAATTTGAGAATATGTTTTACATAAACATTTTGAGATAAATCGTGGTTATTGCACACAGAAGATGTGAATACCATACATATTAAGTACCTGTCTTGTTAACTCCGGTGTGAGTACAAGTTAAGAGAATAAGGAAGAGGATTAAGGAGACTTATAAGAATATATAGATGTGGAGATAAATAAGATAACTTATGAGATACAGTTTGATATGATTATGAGTTAGGAAATAGTAATGCTATGAGATATAAGATGGTGAGAATTGGTATGGGACAGTTATAGAACTTAGTAGGAATTTAAGTCTTGAGGTATTACTAAGAGATGAATTTGGAATGTTTGATGGACTGAGTCCACACTTTGGAGATGTATTGATTATGATTAGAAGAACTAAAAGATAGAAAATTGGACATGAGTGAATTATTTGGATGTTTGAAAATGACGTGGGAGTGGAACTTGATTTTCTAGGGATCAAGGGAAACCGAACACAAAATGGGGTGGAAGGATAGTTCTACACTGATGCTGATCACATCAGGGTTGGATGATTCCTGAAACTCCCTACCAGTGGTCACAATTAAATCACACTAAGGATAGAGGCCTTAGGGTAAAATGAAATTGGAGTTGATTGTATTTTTTTAACTAGAGGAATTATTCCTCACATGACCTCGTAAAAAGGATTACCTTTTTACTGAGTCTCGCCCATGAAGTCGAGGACGCACGAGCCTTTGTCTTCGGACCGGTGACATGGGGAGAAGCGTGTTTTGTATTCTGGCCCATGGTGACGAGGACGAATGAGCCATTGTCTACGGACCGGTGACATGGGAGAATACGTTGGAAGTTATGTGAATGTTTTAATCATCAAAAGGAACAAAGGAATTTTGAGTGCTACACATGCTTAAGCATGTTGTGTGATATTTAAGTATAAGAATATGGTGGATCTAATGATCCAATGAGATTAAGTATACATAAGTATGATCTATATGATCTAAGGAATAAGGTAAGACATGTATTCTAATAAGATAAGATGCATGGGAACTTTGGGGACAAAGTTCTTTTAAGGGGGGTAGATTGAAATACCCCAAACCTAAGTATGCTAAGTAAACATCAAATTATGATGTAGTAAGGCTAGTAATGCCTTAGAAAGATTGGTAGACAATTTAAACCAAGGAAAACACAAGAAAGTGCCTTAAGGCAATCAGGGCAAAAACGTGCTCTAAGCTTGGAGAGACTTGGGTGAGTACCCAAATATCATGATAAGACCTTAGTAATATCCTAATGGTCATTTTAAATCAATTAGCAAAGAAAACCAAGCTTGAAAACAAGTTAAAACACAAATGTGCTTTAAGAAGTCTTAAAGCACATTTTTGAGAAATTGTCTTAGAATTGAGTTTTGAGTGGCTAAATGTCCATCATTACTCTTTAATCAACATGTGTACTAATTAGTATCACATTAGGAGGTCTAAATCAATGGGAAATCAAAAATTTCAGAAATATGTGCACTGATTAGTGAATAGTGCCAAATAGTGACTAGTTTAAGTTTTAATCAATATAAGCTAATTAGTTGGTCAACAAAGACCATGACTAGCCTTATTTAAGGTAGGGGGCCGGTTTTCTAAGGAGGGTGAGTCACCATAAGTAGTCAAATAAGGAAGAAAAGAGAGATAAGTAAAGAGTACTATTTGCTTTATTAAAGCAAATATCTCTTATAAGCCACCTTTTCTTCTTCTCTCTCTTCTTCTCTTCTCACACGATTTCTTCTTCTCTTCTTTTGCTCCAAACCGAGAGAGCTCCATCCATGGGTGCTCCACCTTCAATCACTCACTAAGTGTTCATCTTTGCTCCAAATCAAAAACTAAACACATATTCTCTTAGTTAGGTCAAGACCTATCCTTCTATCTTTTCAAATCCTTCAAAGCTCCATTTTGGTGCCAAGAGAAACTCCATTGATGGAGGAAAACCAAGTTTGAAGAGCTCATTAGCTTCTCCATTCTCTTAAGGTAAAGAAAATGTAAGAAAACCATGTTTCCATCATTTCTTGTACATGGCCGAAAATTCCTTCTCATGGGGCTATGTTTTTTGCCTTGTTCTAGCTTGATTTATTCACCAAGGACTAGTGGAGGTCCTATTTCATTCAATGCCAAAGTCTACCTTGAGACTTCAAAGGTAATCATCCACTTTTATGCCTTAGAACACATTTCTAACCTAGGTTTTTATTCCTTGAGGTTAGTGTATTGTTTAGTACTCATATGAGTCATTGAATATTGGTTAGAACATTGGCAAAGGAAGTTTAAGTGGTGGCCGAGATCTATGCAAGAAGAAGGTCTAAGGAGGAGATTAAGATAAGCTTGAGAAAACAAGGTAAAATGCTTACCTAATGGTGGTTTAAGATTAAGGAATGAGTTTTGGATAAGTACCAATGTAGGCTTAGAGCTTACATTGTGTATTGGGTTATATAACCTAAGAAAAAGAACTTAATAAGCTTGTGAGCTTGTGACTAAGGAGCCAATGGGAATGAGTTAGTAACATAAGTTTAAGACGGATTTTAAGGCATTATAACTACTATGAGATTGATGAGTGTATTTGCAGGTTGAAAGCTTTTATATGTGGGAAATTCAGTGTTTAAGTTTAAGCCATTTAAGGGCCTAAGAGCCATGTCATTTAAGAGCCTTAGTGCTATGCAATTTAAGGTTATTGCAATATATGAGTATGATGTGAATAAGTTGATTTGGGTGAGAAAATAAGATGAGAAAGGACTTGGTGTGTGTGAGATTATTGTGTGAGAAAAACAATGCTTATGGGCATGATAAAATACTAAAGGAGCTATGGCGAAATTTGAGTAGAAAACAATGTGTGTGGTGGTAGTGGTGAGTTAATGTGACCAAGGGTTTATTAGGAGTCATTAAAAGGAATTTGGGTGGAAATGAGTTAATGAAGGAGTTCTTGAGGTTTAGAATGCCCTAGAGTTGTCTAGGAAGAATTAGAGGATTGGTGGGTGTATTGAACACACCAAAGACATGGTATGAGGAATGTTAAGACTTGAGCAAAAATCTAGAGGGAATGGTGTATAATGCTTTAAGATGATTTGGGTGTGAACTAGAGAGTAAAACAAGGAGAGTTATGAGAAGCTTGTGTAGGTGGTGGTGAAACTAGTAGAGGACTAGTAAGGGTTCAGTTTAGAAGGTGATGAGTGGTTTGGGAGATAGAAGTAAAACTGTAGGAAAAGGTTGTAAGACGTCAAAGGTAATGGCTAGGGGTTATAAGAGTGTATGATCATGAGAATGGTGAGTAAGTTGAACAAAAGGTGGAAAAAGTCTAAGGAGGGTGTTGCTTGGTCAAGGTAAATGAAGGGTAGTGTTTAAGGTGTTCTAAGGAGATTTTATGACTAAGGATGTTCTAGGAAACGGTAAGTGTTGTTTTGGTGAGAATGATTAAACTATGGAGTTCTTGAGTACTAGGAAGACCTAGGGATGTCCAGAGGGACTAAGGGTTACAATGGTGAATTTAAGGCACCAAAACCATGGTTAAGGAAGCTAGGAAGCTTGTACAAGTTCGAAGGAAAAATAAGGTATAATGACTTGTGAAGATGTAAGCGTGTGCTAGATTACATATAGCTTTGAGAAGCTTGAGTAAAGCAAATGGATATGCATAAGATGCTTGGGAGATGACGTTAAGGTGATGAAGAAACACCTTGGTATAATGGTTACATAGGCATGAGATGCCATTTAGAAACCTGAGGATAAAACATAATAGATGTTAGGGATTTTGGTAAGAGTTGAGTAAGAGTTTAAAGATAAGGAAAATGGGTGTTTGGGCACGTCCGAACTTACGTCCGAACTTGGACGTTCGGACATGCCCTGGAGCGCGTAAGTCTTCTGAACTTCGACTGGCGTCCGAACTACCCGTCCGAACATAGAAGTTCGGACACATCTATTTCTATTTTCTGGTTTGGCCTCGAACAACGTCCGAACTTTGGAAGTCCGGACGCATGTTCGGACATTCGACAATCTGCACCCTTAGAGTCTCGAACAGTGTCCGAACTTGGGAAGTCCGGACACAAGTTCGGACAAGGTGCTGTATTGACCAAAAACTTTGTTTAAGGTTGGGAAATGATGGGGAATATTAAGTAATGATGATATAAGGTTGTTTAAGACATGTTTGGTGAGTAACAATGATAATTAAGTGGATGAATAAGTATAAGTTATGAGGAGAAGTGATTCACTTAAGACTAAGTTTATAAGAACTTAAGTGGTGTAAGATGGGGATCATTAGTGACTAAGTGAGTTAAGTAAGTTAGCTTTATTGGAAAGGTAATTAACAACCTAAAATTGAATGAATGTTTTAGGGTTTGAGAATTTGGACTCCAGAGGAGAAGTAAGCAACCGAACGACCAACGGTGAACGGTACAGTTCTCTTGTGACCTGCTTGCTAACGAGGTGTCCCTCGGCTTGTGTGCTATTTGTTTTGTGTGCTCACTAAACAAGATAAAGCATGCAACCGGAATATATATATATATATATATATATATGTATTGTTGTGTGATGTTTGAAAACTAACACAACATACCGTGAGAACTTACTAACCAATGTTTAGTAAGGAATTGAGTGAGACGAGGAACGCCCCTAATAAGGGACGATATGAACCGAAAGAGGTTAACCAACAAACAGGTCTTGAGGTACTACTAACTGGAACTTGAGTGAGGAAACCCGGGACCGATCTCCGGTCATGCATGCTAAGGAAAGGGGGTCGTTATCTATAGCAGATTCGACCTCCGATTAAGGACTTGTCTTCGGACTTGTAGCCTAGGGCCGGTTGCCGGCTCAGTTACGCTGGACTCCTGTCCAGGGTAGGTGGCATTAAGATGGTGCGGTGGGATCACCTAAATCCCAGGTTTGGACTTAGGATACAACCATTCCCCTCCAGGAACGGTTTGTATACTGAGAATAAGTAAGATTAAGATTAAGGTAAGGTTAAGATAAGTTGCAACCATTCCTTTTTAAAGGATGTTTTGTATTATTAAGATTAAGGTAAGCTACATCCACTCCTTATTAAAGGATGGTTGTTTCTCAGATTAAGATAAGACTAAGATTGAGGTGAGATAAGGGTGGACTAAGATTAAGAGGGAACATTACTTAAGGAGTTAAATAATTAACTCTCTAATTAAGGGAACGCATTTAAGTCGTTCATTGTGTGTGAACTTTGATTGTTCATATATGGATTATTGTTTACAGCATTTATTATTATGTTGTGCATTTAATCAACCTCCATGCTATAGACAATTAGTCGTCGTAGCCACGTTAGCTTGGGGGCCATGAGGGGATCGTACCAGCATTCGTGCTGACCCCTTTTGGGGGCTGTTTTTACTACACAGGTACATCAGGAAGCGGCCGTCGCGAGAGTAAGAAGGGGTACAAGTGTTACGGGTTAAGTGTGGCCTACGATTGTGCTTGTACACTCGTATGACAATTTGAGTTAGTAAGATGTATAGGATGTGAGGGGGTTGTAAGAAGGATATGTAAATGGTTAAGATTGTTGTACTAATGTTCGGTATGTTTGTAGTCAGACCGTGGCAAGGTCTGGATTGTAAGGAATTCCGCTGTGACATGTATATATATGCTGTTAAGTTGCGAGACCACAATTGGATTGAGTTAGGGTGTTACAAAAGTGGTATCAGAGCGTAGTTACGCTCTGAAGACAAGAAATACCGAACTTAGGAGAATGATGAGGTTAAGATTGAGTTATGGGTTAAGGGTTGAGAGATAGAGTGAGAGGTGCGTTAGTCGGGACTTCCCGGCGCTTACCGGACATCCATAGTACCTAGACCCGCCCTCCACATCCCTAACCCTGAATATGTGGAACAAACGCCAGAGAGAAGAAAGCCTTCTCTTACTCGGGGAAACCCGATCTGGCAGTTAGCTAACAGTAAGCGATACGAGAAACAATTTGTTGTACAACAGTTATGGAGAACTCGGAGGTTTGTAATGGAGCGCAATAGAGGGACATGCGCTACCTATGGAATTCTATCAATAAGGGAACGGAAATTACCGGCAACATGGGTCGACATGCTACGCAGTCGAAATAACCCGCAATACCAATGATAAGGAAAGCACTACGCGTGCAATGGATAAGGAAATGATAAGAGACATGAGTACCGGACAGCGGTCCGTGTGAGCATAACAGCGAGAAAATACAAGCATGAGGATTGAGATTACTGGAAAGTCCAGTTAGAAACGGGAACTCCAAACCCCATACAATGAGGAAGGCTATAAAACCTGGCCAACATAATGCGGACAACGGTGGAAACACATACAAATTGTATACCGAAATAGGACTACGATGTAGTGCCTAAAGGAGAATCATTACTTAGTAACCACAACAAGATGTGTGGAGACTAGAGCGAGAATTAAGACATAAGGAAATATTAAGGGATTCCCTCAGAAAGAGGAACGCCCTAATAGATGACAGTACTGTCAAACAACAAGGAAACTGCCCGATGGTCGGTTATCCAAAATAAGAGATTATCGGAGGAGTCCCGAGGACTACCAAGTACATGGAAATTAGAAGGAAGTATCACTACCAATGTACCTTGTACCAATAGCCCATTCTGCATGGCGCACTCGCCATAGCAAGTGCTACCACGGTTAAGCCACACGAAAGGCCATCAAGACGAAATAGGAGAACGCTACAGTTGTAACACATAATAGCACCGGATTGTAAAACCATAAGAACAGGAAAATAAGACCTTGGAAGGCCCGACGGCCTGACCAAAATGAGATAAGGTGACACGCCAGTCAGCCAGGAGTGGAACTTGGACATAATACTAAACCATATAAATATTAGCAACGGTATAACCCACTACAACAACAACCGACAGTACGGTAAGAACACCAACCTCAAACTCCACAAGGAAAACCTAAGAGATCGCTCGGTGATCCGAGCAAAACAATATGTAAGCAATAACATACTAGGAATGTACAATAAGACACCATTGAGACCGTTGGCATGACGTTTTCTAAAAAGGAGCGGGCATAGTCGAGCCGAACAAATTGATGAATGACAGCTAATACTGTTCGTCTAACTCATTAACACCCAAGTATGATTGATCATCAACGGATGGCGTAGTCAACAGAAGTTGAACGAAGCGTTGAGATGGAAGTATAAGACGACGGGATGATATCCAACTTGGACACCGTAAGGCAAACGCCTAATACGAACCTAACCTTGACTACTAAGAGACATAAGTCTAGTAAAACGACAATATTGTCAAGACATTAAGTAACCTCAGGTCACCTGAACAACTTCCCTAGCAGGAAGCCAGATGCAGCACTTATCATGAAACCCGATACTACATTTAGTATGAAACCTAACGGTGGATAGTGCTCAAAGAACCAGAATCTCATAGGGATGACCTGCAGATGAGTAAGAGTACAAATAATGAACTGATACATTAAGCATTAAGGGCCTACGAGCCAAGGATGTTAACCACATCAGAGCCCGAGGCACAGTAAGTTATAAGAGAGCTTGTTTAAGCCACGAAGGGACTACAATTTGTAGATATGAACGGTTACCAAACCTACAACTTAGATTGGGAAGAATATTACCAAGAAAGGGTATCAATGAGAATATTGAGATGCTAAGGACAGGAGCGAGAACGAACCATGCCTTTTAAGGTGGGGATACCTCTCCTTTGTGAGGCCATGAGTGGGAATGAACCCCTCAAAAGGGCTTTCACATATTAGAGATAAAATACACTTTATTTAGAAAATGGAAACTATGAACTTTGAGATCACCTTAGAACATACCAGATACACTTGAGTAATAAGGAAGGTCGCACAAATAGACCCCATATCCAACACCCGGGATGTAAGAATTAGTAATGGTCAGAGATAAACATTGTGGCTGCACATTGTGGCACGTCAATTAATCAATGCTCAGAAGAGCTTGTGATTCAGTGGATGACTTCTTCAGTAATCAGTTAAACTACATGGTAGATAACATCTTCATATCAAGAGTCAACTATTTTACAACACGGTACGACAACCGCCAATACCGGAATGAGAGAACTCCCAGTGTGTTTACACCAAGAAGGAATTGATTATAAGGTAAGACATTAGAATAAGTGAGTAAGAGGTTGCACCATTAATGGGCAACATGGTAAAGGCCAACTACCACGGTAGTAGTGGTCGTGAGTACAATAGTTAGATAAGTGGATTAAGTCATGGTGCGCGGTAAGGCGACCATTATGTATGAGCTGTCAAATATTGACACTGAGGCAATTAGATTTATGAGTTAAGACCAGTATAAGTAAGGAAATAAGATGGTAGACGAGCTGTGCATTGATGCCAGTAGTCTGGACCTCGTTAGGTAAGATTTCACAGGAAGCACACTATCCATTCCTTAAGGAACTGGAAGTGCATTCCTAGTAGCATAAATATGAGAAACAAGATAAGAGGCTCTACGGAAAGAGACCTCAGATATTAAGTGACCGAATCAATACGGAATACAGAAAGGAGCTGGAGCATACAATACCCAAGAACGCAGTAAATGGATTTCCCTTGATTAAATTCAAGAAGAACAATAGATGTTATTATGGAACGATGAAAGAGATCGACAACAGAATACTTCATAATTAGCAATAGCTAAACGTGTGACGGACACTATGAGTTTACTAAAACGAGACGTGGGACGACTGCACCCCACAGGGGCTTGCAGGCCTGACACGCTCATTTATGAGTTAGTTGGGTAAGTAGTAATGTACCAATAAGGTACCCCATGCATGTAGACGAGTGGTGTAAGAACACGGGAAGTAGTCGACTCCGTACCACGGACAACGACACAAGACCAGACAACAGCAGCTACTACCACAAACAATCGAAGAGAAGAATTCAGTTGAGCCAGCAACGCAGAGGAACCAAAGAACAGATAATTCAGGACTATGAAGCGCGAAGAGCACGGATTGTTAAGTACAGACATTGGACATGTCTTAAGATGTAAGGGATTAAGACCATAAAGCGCAATGCGCACTGAACAGTAGTTTCAAATTAAGGATCATCCTCGGACCAAAGGTCAGTTGGAGAGAACAACTTAGACATTCGAGGAAACACTAAGAGTATGAACATAAGATCTTCAAGGAGAATGGATAGACGAGCTACAACTCATCAAGGCCGTGTATATATAAAGATAACACGTGTCCATTGAGAGACCAATATTCCTAAACTGTAAGGACGCAGAAGGATATACAATGCTATAAAAGATAAGTGAGGCAGTTAAGCCTAAGAACATCAGAGTGGTGCAGCGGAAGCTAGCAGATCACTACCTTTGAGATTAGACCAAACTAAGTTAAGGAAACGGTATAAATACCGTTAAGAATCCTCGATACAGAGACTAAGTCGTTTCTGATCGAATTATAAGTAAGATAGATGACGTGGAAGCTAGAATGCTTGGTGAGAATTAGACATCTTGAACTTATGTTCAAGAATGTGATGGTGTTGATTACGTGGGCGTAATCCATTTTAAGGGGGGTAGAGCGAAAACCGCTTATCGTTTGTTTGAGTACTTAGTACATAAACTACGGTGTGCATAGCACAAAATAATTTGAGAATATGTTTTACATAAACATTTTGAGATAAATCGTGGTTATTGCACACAGAAGATGTGAATACCATACATATTAAGTACCTGTCTTGTTAACTCCGGTGTGAGTACAAGTTAAGAGAATTAAGGAAGAGGATTAAGGAGACTTAAGAAATAAGAATATATGAGACTATGTGGGAGATAAGAATAAGATAACATTATGAGATACAGTTTGATATGATTATGAGTTAGGAAATAGTAATGCTATGAGATATAAGATGGTGAGAATTGGTATGGGACAGTTATAGAACTTAGTAGGAATTTAAGTCTTGAGGTAATTACTAAGAGATGAATTTGGAATGTTTGATGGACTGAGTCCACACTTTGGAGATGTATTGATTATGATTAGAAGAACTAAAAAGATAGAAAATTGGACATGAGTGAATTATTTGGATGTTTGAAAATGACGTGGGAGGTGGAACTTGATTTTCTAGGGATCAAGGGAAACCGAACACAAATGGGGTGGAAGGATAGTTCTACACTGATGCTGATCACATCAGGGTTGGATGATTCCTGAAACTCCCTACCAGTGGTCACAATTAAATCACACTAAGGATAGAGGCCTTAGGGTAAAATGAAATTGGAGTTGATTGTATTTTTTTAACTAGAGGAATTATTCGTCACATGACCTCGTAAAAAGGATTACCTTTTTACTGATTCTCGCCCATGAAGTCGAGGACGCACGAGCCTTTGTCTTCGGACCGGTGACATGGGGAGAGCAGCGTGTTTTGTATTCTGGCCCATGGTGACGAGGACGAATGAGCCATTGTCTACGGACCGGTGACATGGGAGAATACGTTGGAAGTTATGTGAATGTTTTAATCATCAAAAAGGAACAAAAGGAATTTTGAGTGCTACACATGCTTAAGCATGTTGTGTGATATTTAAGTATAAGAATATGGTGGATCTAATGATCCAATGAGATTAAGTATACATAAGTATGATCTATATGATCTAAGGAATAAGGTAAGACATGTATTCTAATAAGATAAGATGCATGGGAACTTTGGGGACAAAGTTCTTTTAAGGGGGGTAGATTGAAATACCCCAAACCTAAGTATGCTAAGTAAACATCAAACTATGATGTAGTAAGGCTAGTATATGCCTTAGAAAGATTGGTAGACAATTTAAACCAAGGAAAACACAAGAAAGTGCCTTAAAGGCAATCAGGGCAAAAACGTGCTCTAAGCTTGGAGAGACTTGGGTGAGTACCCAAATATCATGATAAGACCTTAGTAATATCCTAATGGTCATTTTAAATCAATTAGCAAAGAAAACCAAGCTTGAAAACAAGTTAAAACACAAAATGTGCTTTAAGAAGTCTTAAAGCACATTTTTGAGAAATTGTCTTAGAATTGAGTTTTGAGTGGCTAAATGTCCATCATTACTCTTTAATCAACATGTGTACTAACTAGTATCACATTAGGAGGTCTAAATCAATGGGAAATCAAAAATTTCAGAAATATGTGCACTGATTAGTGAATAGTGCCAAATAGTGACTAGTTTAAGTTTTAATCAATATAAGCTAATTAGTTGGTCAACAAAGACCATGACTAGCCTTATTTAAGGTAGGGGGCCGGTTTTCTAAAGGAGGGTGAGTCACCATAAGTAGTCAAATAAGGAAGAAAAGAAGAGATAAGTAAAAGAGTACTATTTGCTTTATTAAAGCAAATATCTCTTATAAGCCACCTTTTCTTCTTCTCTCTCTTCATTTCTCTTCTTCACACGATTTCTTTTTCTTTTTGCTCCAAACCGAGAGAGCTCCATCCATGGGTGCTCCACCTTCAATCACTCACTAAGTGTTCATCTTTGCTCCAAATCAAAAACTAAACACATATTTCTCTTAGTTAGGTCAAGACCTATCCTTCTATCTTTTGAAATCCTTCAAAGCTCCATTTTGGTGCCAAGAGGAAACTCCATTGATGGAGGAAAACCAAGTTTGAAGAGCTCATTAGCTTCTCTATTCTCTTAAGGTAAAGAAAATGTAAGAAAAACCATGTTTCCATCATTTCTTGTACATGGCCGAAAATTCCTTCTCATGGGGCTATGTTTTTGTGCCTTGTTCTAGCTTGATTTATTCACCAAGGACTAGTGGAGGTCCTATTTCATTCAATGCCAAAGTCTACCTTGAGACTTCAAAGGTAATCATCCACTTTTATGCCTTAGAACACATTTCTAACCTAGGTTTTATTCCTTGAGGTTAGTGTATTGTTTAATACTCATATGAGTCATTGAATATTGGTTAGAACATTGGCAAAGGAAGTTTAAGTGGTGGCCGAGATCTATGCAAGAAGAAGGTCTAAGGAGGAGATTAAGATAAGCTTGAGAAAACAAGGTAAAATGCTTACCTAATGGTGGTTTAAGATTAAGGAATGAGTTTTGGATAAGTACCAATGAGGCTTAGAGCTTACATTGTGTATTGGGTTATATAACCTAAGAAAAAGAACTTAAGTAAGCTTGTGAGCTTGTGACTAAGGAGCCAATGGGAATGAGTTAGTAACATAAGTTTAAGACGGATTTTAAGGGCATTATAACTACTATGAGATTGATGAGTGTATTTGCAGGTTGAAAGCTTTTATATGTGGGAAATTCAGTGTTTAAGTTTAAGCCATTTAAGGGCCTAAGAGCCATGTCATTTAAGAGCCTTAGTGCTATGCAATTTAAGGTTATTGCAATATATTGAGTATGATGTGAATAAGTTGATTTGGGTGAGAAAATAAGATGAGAAAGGACTTGGTGTGTGTGAGATTATTGTGTGAGAAAAACAATGCTTATGGGCATGATAAAATACTAAAGGAGCTATGGCGAAATTTGAGTAGAAAACAATGTGTGTGGTGGTAGTGGTGAGTTAATGTGACCAAGGGTTTATTAGGAGTCATTAAAAGGAATTTGGGTGGAAATGAGTTAATGAAGGAGTTCTTGAGGTTTAGAATGCCCTAGAGTTGTCTAGGAAGAATTAGAGGATTGGTGGGTGTATTGAACACACCAAAGACATGGTATGAGGAATGTTAAGACTTGAGCAAAAATCTAGAGGGAATGGTGTATAATGCTTTAAGATGATTTGGGTGTGAACTAGAGAGTAAAACAAGGAGAGTTATGAGAAGCTTGTGTAGGTGGTGGTGAAACTAGTAGAGGACTAGTAAGGGTTCAGTTTAGAAGGTGATGAGTGGTTTGGGAGATAGAAGTAAAACTGTAGGAAAAGGTTGTAAGACGTCAAAGGTAATGGCTAGGGGGTTATAAGAGTGTATGATCATGAGAATGGTGAGTAAGTTGAACAAAAGAGGTGGAAAAAGTCTAAGGAGGGTGTTGCTTGGTCAAGGTAAATGAAGGGTAGTGTTTAAGGTGTTCTAAGGAGATTTTATGACTAAGGATGTTCTAGGAAACGGTAAGTGTTGTTTTGGTGAGAATGATTAAACTATGGAGTTCTTGAGTACTAGGAAGACCTAGGGATGTCCAGAGGGACTAAGGGTTACAATGGTGAATTTAAGGCACCAAAACCATGGTTAAGGAAGCTAGGAAGCTTGTACAAGTTCGAAGGAAAAATAAGGTATAATGACTTGTGAAGATGTAAGCGTGTGCTAGATTACATATAGCTTTGAGAAGCTTGAGTAAAGCAAATGGATATGCATAAGATGCTTGGGAGATGACGTTAAGGTGATGAAGAAAACCTTGGTATAATGGTTACATAGGCATGAGATGCCATTTAGAAACCTGAGGATAAAACATAATAGATGTTAGGGATTTTGGTAAGAGTTGAGTAAGAGTTTAAAGATAAGGAA
This sequence comes from Limonium bicolor, assembly GCA_023374045.1. NCBI lineage: Eukaryota > Viridiplantae > Streptophyta > Magnoliopsida > Caryophyllales > Plumbaginaceae > Limonium > Limonium bicolor. Next base: position 234,581,145 of record CM041780.1, read on the forward strand.
AATGGGTGTTTGGGCACGTCCGAACTTACGTCCGAACTTGGACGTTCGGACATGCCCTGGAGCGCGTAAGTCTTCTGAACTTCGACTGGCGTCCGAACTACCCGTCCGAACATAGAAGTTCGGACACATCTATTTCTATTTTCTGGTTTGGCCTCGAACAACGTCCGAACTTTGGAAGTCCGGACGCATGTTCGGACATTCGACAATCTGCACCCTTAGAGTCTCGAACAGTGTCCGAACTTGGGAAGTCCGGACACAAGTTCGGACAAGGTGCTGTATTGACCAAAAACTTTGTTTAAGGTTGGGAAATGATGGGGAATATTAAGTAATGATGATATAAGGTTGTTTAAGACATGTTTGGTGAGTAACAATGATAATTAAGTGGATGAATAAGTATAAGTTATGAGGAGAAGTGATTCACTTAAGACTAAGTTTATAAGAACTTAAGTGGTGTAAGATGGGGATCATTAGTGACTAAGTGAGTTAAGTAAGTTAGCTTTATTGGAAAGGTAATTAACAACCTAAAATTGAATGAATGTTTTAGGGTTTGAGAATTTGGACTCCAGAGGAGAAGTAAGCAACCGAACGACCAACGGTGAACGGTACAGTTCTCTTGTGACCTGCTTGCTAACGAGGTGTCCCTCGGCTTGTGTGCTATTTGTTTTTGTGTGCTCACTAAACAAGATAAAGCATGCAACCGGAATATATATATATATATATATATTGTATTGTTGTGTGATGTTTGAAAACTAACACAACATACCGTGAGAACTTACTAACCAATGTTTAGTAAGGAATTGAGTGAGACTGAGGAACGCCCCTAATAAGGGACGATATGAACCGAAAGAGGTTAACCAACAAACAGGGTCTTGAGGTTACTACTAACTGGAACTTGAGTGAGGAAACCCGGGACCGATCTCCGGTCATGCATGCTAAGGAAAGGGGGTCGTTATCTATAGCAGATTCGACCTCCGATTAAGGACTTGTCTTCGGACTTGTAGCCTAGGGCCGGTTGCCGGCTCAGCTACGCTGGACTCCCGTCCAGGGTAGGTGGCATTAAGATGGTGCGGTGGGATCACCTAAATCCCAGGTTTGGACTTAGGATACAACCATTCCCCTCCAGGAACGGTTTGTATACTGAGAATAAGTAAGATTAAGATTAAGGTAAGGTTAAGATAAGTTGCAACCATTCCTTTTTAAAGGATGTTTTGTATTATTAAGATTAAGGTAAGCTACATCCACTCCTTATTAAAGGATGGTTGTTTCTAAGATTAAGATAAGACTAAGATTGAGGTGAGATAAGGGTGGACTAAGATTAAGAGGGAACATTACTTAAGGAGTTAAATAATTAACTCTCTAATTAAGGGAACGCATTTAAGTCGTTCATTGTGTGTGAACTTTGATTGTTCATATATGGATTATTGTTTACAGCATTTATTATTATGTTGTGCATTTAATCAACCTCCATGCTATCGACAATTAGTCGTCGTAGCCACGTTAGCTTGGGGGCCATGAGGGGATCGTACCAGCATTCGTGCTGACCCCCTTTGGGGGCTGTTTTTACTACACAGGTACATCAGGAAGCGGCCGTCGCGAGAGTAAGAAGGGGTACAAGTGTTACGGGTTAAGTGTGGCCTACGAGTTGTGCTTGTACACTCGTATGACAATTTGAGTTAGTAAGATGTATAGGATGTGAGGGGGTTGTAAGAAGGATATGTAAATGGTTAAGATTGTTGTACTAATGTTCGGTATGTTCTGTAGTCAGACCGTGGCAAGGTCCTGGATTGTAAGGAATTCCGCTGTGACATGTATATATATATGCTGTTAAGTTGCGAGACCACAATTGGATTGAGTTAGGGTGTTACACCAACTATCCCAGATCCCGTGACCTTAGGTAGATAGGTGTTAAGGCACCCCTAGGACTTAATAACCGGATAGACGAGGCCTGCTTTTGTTAGGAAAATTTCTGATCAGCGGAGTACCTTGCCTTATCCTTTCATTCCAAACTTTCTCATCATTTCCAAAATCCCAAACTAAACTAATTCAGTCTACACAATCAGCTAATCCACCAAATTTTAGTGAAAACAGAATTAGTTTGAATAAAAACAAGTTAGATTAGACAAACAGCTTTAAGCAAGAGAATTCTTGAGGTTGTCACCTGGCTCAACTTCAAACTTCCACAAACATTTTCACCCAAGAATTCGATATTTATTAGCACTCAGAGAAGCGATTTTCTCAAAGCAAGAAAACAATCAAAAACAAGTGTGGCATTTAAATGCAACTAACATACTTTCAGGGAAAGGTCTCTACTTCCTCACACTTAAGATGATCAATGTCCTCATTGTTCAAAAATAAAAATCAAGAAAAGACCTTTCAAAATATGTCAGACTCATGAAGAATTCATTCAAGGCACCTCTGATTGTAAATAAACATTGAGCATTATAAATCATCGTAGGCTGGACATAAACATTTGAAAATAAGAGAAACTGAAACTCCCCTGATATCATAGATAGAGGGAGGTTCCCTTCCTCACACTTAAGCTCGTACACGGGGTTGCAACATTCCTCACACTTGCATCCAAGCAAGTGTCCAGCCTTGGGGCTACATCAAATACCATAAAAAGAATTTCACCTGCACACACTCACAACTACCACAAAAACGCTAGAAGCGTTTGCATTAAAAGCACATGCACCATTGTCACTTATGACTAAAAAAAGAACTAAAATTAAACTACCAAAAATAAATTAATGCAGAATTAAAATAGGCTAGACTAAAAAAAACAAATAAACTATATAAAAATAAAATTAAACCAAATAAAAACTAAACTAAACTAAAACAATTAAAGAAAATAAAGAAATCAACCAGGATCAAAAATATAGGTGGATAAAGGCTTCAATGGTGGTAAGAAGTAGGCACCAATCTTCATTATTAATCCACCTGGATCAAAACAAAACGTTACGTTGGCAAATAAAATAGGAAAATGAATACTCCACAAAACCTGATGTTTGAGGAGATACTGCCGGTAACACTGCTCAGTTAGAAGACCAGGTGTGAATGGCTCTTCTTCCTCAAATTGGAGGATGTAAACATCTTCCTTCTGTTGTTGAGGCTTCTGGAGGCAAAATGGGAGTTGTTGATGACTTGATGGTAGCGGTGTTCCCTCCTCATATTCGAGGATACAAATATTCTCTTCTGGTTGCAGAGACTTAACATTATAATCCTGCTGGTAGACAACTTCAGAGGGAGATTCAACTTCTTCAATGTCTCTGGAATCAACCACATCAGGTACCTCCACTGGTTCACAGATAGGTGCAGGCACAATATCTTCAAATACTGGTTGCTCTATTTGAGTTGAGGTTGAAGGAGGAGGGGAATATAAATTCCCAAATAATCGCTCCAACTCCTCATCAGACTCCTCTTCAGCTTCAGAAATTATAGGCTTGGAATGGTCTTCACCCATCAAAGTCTCCACTTGAGATTGGTCCACTAGGTCCAAATAACTTTGGCTATGGGAGAATTCCAATTGTTGTTGTGCTAACTGCTGCGAGACCTGATTAAGTTGCCTTTCCCAACTCCGGTTTATAGCTTCTTGCTCAGCAAATTTAGCATCATACCTAGATTCAATTTCAGCCAATCTAGCATTAGTGGCTTTTCTTTGCTCCAGGATCTCTGCAAGCATGCTCTCTATCTTTCTCGTATCCTCCTTAGGAGGCTCCTGATAAGTGTAGAATTGTTGTTCCTCCATCTGCATTCTAGTCTGCTCACTTTCCCACCAATAGGGTTGTCGATAAGATGATTGTTGTGGGCTGGTAATAATCTTGTCGCCTGAACTGGTTGTAACTTTGAGTACCCGGCTGATTATACCTGTTCAAATTCTGCTCAATGTTCATTATCGCAACCGTCGTTTCCAACTGTGTCAACACTCTCCTCAACTCATCCATGTTATCCACCATCGTTAGCACTCAGCCTATTAAAAAAACGAAAAAAAAACAAGTAAAATAGAACTAGAAATAGAAAAGAAACACAAACAAAAACAAAACTAACTAGAAATAAAAAGGAAAACAAAAATAAGATTACCTAAATAAAATAAAAATAAACTAAAGAAAACAATGAATAAACTAGTAGCGATAAAAAAAAAATCTGCTAAACTAAATCGTACGATCAATTAACAAAAACTGGAAATAACATAAAGGAAATAAAACCTAATACTAAACTCAAACGCACACACGTAAAGAAAAAGAATTCTAAACCGTTAATCCTAATTAAAACAAACAGATACCGTAACACAATTTCCAAATAAAACCAAATATAACATAAACGTATAAATAAAGGAAAAAAAAAGCAAAATTAAAAAAAAATAAAGAAAATCAAAAACGGGAACTCAAAAATCTACGTACTATTAACTATATCGACCAAACAATATTGAATAAAAAAACTCAAATAATATCTCAATCAAATAAATAAAAATGTCAATTAACCGTGCCAGAGGTCCCCGGCAACGGCGCCAAAAACTTGTTGAGCAGAAATATGTGTTACTATACTTCTACCTAGGCAGTGTACCTATCGTTTTGCGGAATAGTGAATTGAGTGGGGGTTGTCGATCTCAGGGACCTCGTTCAATTAATTGACAATTTATTAACTAACTGAGAAACTAAACTAAGAAAACAGGAAATGTCACTTTTGCTTAATTTAATGAAAAGAAAGACTCAACAAACTAACATAAAATAATAAAACAGTAAAATAAACTAAACGAATAAATAAAACGTAAAACTCTAAATAAAAGGAAGCACCCCGGATTGTTTTGCAAACCTTCACTTTCTAATCTATTAGTAAACTCTCCCCTAATTCTGCAATAAACTCAGAAACTTTAATTAATTCGTCAACGGCTAAGTCTAACGAATCCTAACCAGTTGCTAGAACTAGCAGCAGACTAATGCTCTAATCCGGACACAACTAATCGCATAAAGAACTGTTTCTATTTGAGACCGATTAACCTATAGGCGGGATCATGCTTCTAGTCGTTAATCAGGTTTAATTCCTATGTCTTGTTATCTATCTCAGCTCTCGCGTGTTGATTAGAAAACTACAAATATAGCTTTAATAATTGATCAGAGAATTAAAGCGCATGAAAAACTGGAATTAAACTACTACAATTATAATCAGAGAAAAGATTACCCAAAAAATATAAAGATTCGGTTTGCTACCCCAATCCGGGGAGCTAAACTAACTACTCTAACATAAATCTCAAAACAACAAAAGCAACAAAGGAATAACACATTGAATTAATCAAAGAAAAGGGAAGAATAAACTCTGTTATGAGATCCCTACTTCGCCTTCTGTCGTCACATGTCTTTGCATTAATCCTCTGTCAGAAGTGTGGTATGCTAATAATAATGGAATTGTGGGTGTGGAAGGAGAGATAGTGGGAGGCCGAAGCCTCTGGGCGGTGGCGCAGCGTGAATGAAGCGTCCCTTTTCAAGCCCTAATCCTTTCAATTATATAGCAGGTCGTCATTAGTTGTTTCACTGCTTTAATCTTCTTAATATTCTATCTTTAGATCATGATAAAAACGATCCTTGGTCTGATGCAGTGCGGCTGGGCCTTGGGTGGTGATCCATCAGAAATCCAATAGCAATGTCATTAGTGAATAACCTCCGACGTGTACAATGTGTTGCATGAAGAATTCATGCATCGAACAAACTTCTTGCTGCAGCCCTTTGATTTGATCGTGAATATCTTTTTGGTGTGTGTATATATATATTATGTGTATATATGTTGCGAAGCTGATGAAGTAAAGAACGCAATCTTATGACATTTACCTGTATTTGACACATAAAATGTATCAGTTCACATCTAAACATAAATATAAGGAAAAACATATGATAAGTGAGAAATATGACATGAATTGTTATCAAAATAGGAAGAATTATAGTGCTAAAAGTAGATATATTTCACACTTATCAGTCGGCCTCGACCTCGTCCTGACATCTGAACAAGTGTGGATCACATTAGATACGGTGAAACTATGACCACATGGTCTTGATTCAAGCAATGGTATCGTCCTTGCAGACGTAAAGGGTATCCGTTATTGCTAACGGTAATTCCTAGTTAGGTTTCTAATTCTCCGTTGTAACACGGTTTATAACCTAACTCGGTAATCACTACACTCGGTATTCTAATCATCAGTACGAGACTTTGCTCTGATACCACTTTTTGTAACACCCCAACCGATAATCCTTCCATTATCCTCTAATCATTCCCCTAATTACCTTACTCGCAGCGGAATACTTACTTAATCCCGGCGGGTGATACAATGCCAATAGCCATCCGAGACCAATAAGGCTACTACTACTTACAGTAACGGTCTGACGATTAGAATAACCGAATACATACTACTTACTTACAATATCAAATACTTACTTACAATTGATTACCGAGTATCCAAATTATACGAATTACATTCCAATACTACTTCCCAAAAAATCAAGAGTTTATACACCTACTCCTTTCTTTCCAATCATGAATTCATTATCCAAAAAGGTGTACCACATGGTACACCGGCTACTCAAAAAGGCCTTAGCCGTGTACAACTCGGTACACCATTCAAACCTACCAACTACACCAAAAAGAATTACATCCGGTCCTTACTCTACCATCACGCCTCGCGGGTACCTGTAGAATAAAAATTCCCCCTAGGGGGTCAGCTTACGCTGAATATGATAACCGCATACCCCGCGTACTAGCGAGGGTACGCCAACTATTTGGTCGAGTACATGCGGTTCATTTCATTCATACATACATACATACATGCTTCATACAATACAAATTCAATACATTCAATTCACAAGCATACATACATTCAATACACACAAGGGAGATATTACGAGTCACCCATTCATACTTACCGTTTACTCACCGCATTACGGAGATACAATTCTCCATTCCATTCAGAAGTCATGTTAGCTTCATTACACACCCGGGTTAATCGGGTGTTCAATACTCTTTTACTCAAGGTCAATGACTTACAATAGTCAAGACCGATACACATACGATACTTACTTCTTACATACTTTACTCCAGTTAAGTCGGTATGACCTCCGGGCAGGGATTACTACATCCCACCACTGAGCTTTAGGGTGGCCCACTAATCCAGGATGCTACCCATTCAAGGGATTTGGTCCATGGAAAAGATTACAGCCAGGATTCGGATCCAACCTCTTGTGTTTCGTTATCCTCACGGGTGGCCGAAACTATATCGGACTTCTACTCATTCCATTTTACTCATTACTCAAGTTAGGAGTTAGAATGTTAGGAATTAGTAGAGTCAATACTCCTTTTCCATACATCAATACAATACACAAATACTCATCATGTACACACACACTTCATTCTCATTCATTCATTCATTTCATGAATTATACAAACTAATTGTTCAAGAAGATACAATAAGAACAAAATAGTTCAAACACATTTATGTGCAATATAAGTCCGATTCGTGCATTTATCTTGTTGGTGATCACATAAGCACACAAATCGGGGTAACCAAGTTAGGATACAGGGCATAAGAAATCAAAATATCACCTTCACCGTCGTACTCGGACTACTGGGTCCTTTGATGATCAACTATTTGATTCCTATACATACATGAAGTAGTATGATCAATGATCTATTATTGATCTAACTTACTCCTTCATTGATACTTTCAATGTGTACTTACTACTTCATTACTTTCTTACTTGATTATAAAACCCATTTTTTTCTCATTACCTCTCATTCTTGCTTTCTTACTCATGTACTTACTTTCTTACCTTTACTACTTCATTCATAATGTACTACTACATATATATATATACATATGGTTACTATAATCATATAATAAAAATATTTATTTTTTTTAATTTTTTTTTACTCGACCGAACTTGCAAGTCTGGTCGCAAGTTCGGTCCATTCCAGTAGCTCACATTACGGGAAAATTTCCTGGTCCGACCGAACTTGCATGTCCGGTCGCAAGTCCGGTCTATTCTAGAAGGTTTCAGATGGGAAATTTTTCTGGTCCGACCGAACTTGCATGTCCGGTCGCAAGTCCGGTCTATTCCAGAAGGTTTCAGACGGGAGATTTTTCTGGTCCGACCGAACTTGCATGTCCGGTCGCAAGTCCGGTCCATTCCAGAAGGCTCCCGTTTTGTGATTCTGGGCTCGACCGAACTTGCAAGTCCGGTCGCAAGTCCGGTCCGGCCAAGTACTTCAGTTTAAAAATCTGTTTTCTGTTGGTTTCTTTACCCATTGTTTCCCCAATCTTTACCAATACTTCCCTACATGTTTAACACTCATTTAGATGCTCTAAATCACCTCAATTCATCCTTCATACTTACTACTCAATTCCTACATTCACTTACACATTTTTCCTTACTTCTTCTCAACACTTATACTAGTTTCCATTTCACTTATTGCTACAGATTTTTGTTTTCCTTCTTATGCTACAGATTTTCCCTCAACTCTTATACTCCAATACTCCCTCAATTAATGCCACTCTTAGCATCCCAAAATACATTGCTTTACATCCTAACTCCATCCCAATTACAAGCTCCTTTCCAAATCTGTTTCAAGGTACTAAACACTCCCATTACACTCCCCAAATACACCTAGTTACTACCTAGGTTATTTCCTCCTCTTAAACACTTAAGTCCTCTCATTTCTACATAAAATTTGACATAGTCTCCCCTATAATTCTTGCTTTTCCCACACACTATTTCAGCTCAACAATTTGCTCATTCATATACCTGTTTATTCAATACACTATACACACAATTCAACTCCACTGCAACACCATAAAATTCCTACACATATACATATACTACCCATGGTTTTCCCAAGCTTTTAAACATCATTTAAAAACTTCCAAACTGATACATTATCATTCCTCATTATACTACAACATACTTACTACTCATTACTCAATACATTACTCATTCTTAACTACTTAAAACTGTTACAATACAATACACAACTAACTCAAGGTAAGGGCAATTACCTTGTCTTGCTAGTTTTCTTTCTTTCTTTTCCTTCTCTTCTTTTCCTTTTTCCTTCTTCTCTTGTTCTCGGTTCTTGTTCAAGAATGGCAATACTACAGCAACCCATACCAATACACACAAGTACTTAGCATCCCTTTTAACTAACCCTAGAATCTAGATGTTTTAGGGTTTAGAAATGAGTATTACCTTCCAATGGATGAATGAAGTTCTTGACTAGCAAGATTCCTAGCCCACAAGAGAAGCCAAAATTGGCTGGAATGCAAGGAACAAAGCAAGGTTTACTTTGAATTTTCGTTTTGCAAATAAGGGCTAGAAAAAGATGGGTTTTCAAGAATGTTTTTACCTCAAAATGACAAGGAGGTGAAGGTGCTTCTAATGGTGGTACTCAAGCTTCAAATGCAGCACACCCATGGAGATGAAGTTGGTTGTTTTTGATTTTTGAAAGGAGGAGAGTGTTCTCCTTGGTGAGGGGATTACAATGGTACGATTTTTGTTGAATTTGGACAAGATTTGAGTGCTCAAAGAGATGAGAGAAGTAGAGGGTTGAGTGGGTTCTTTCATTTCTCCATGGCCATCGCAGGAGGAGAAAAATAAGAAGGAAGAAGAAGGTGGGTACGGTGAGGGAGTGGGGGATGGAAGAGAGAGAGCCCCACTTCCTTTTTCTACTTTTCTACTTATTTCATTTGTCTTTTAGCTAATAAGAAGGTAATAAAGAAGGTGAGAGTGAGAGAGGGAAATCGGTCCCCTATGCACCCCTCTACAGATTTTTGATTTTTATTTGCAAAGTGGACACACTAAGTTTGCTTATTTGCATTCTCACCCCACAACTTCCCGGTTTTAACAGTTTTACTAACCGGAACCCGTTTTCCGGAATTTTCTCGTTTAATTAATTTTATTGGTTCCCAACCTTTTTAATGTTTATTAATGACTATTTGGTTGACCAAAATTGTTACGAGTCTATTTGACCCGCTTAAAGTCGCGTTTTCCCGGTTTTCTCGAAAAACGCACTTTAAGGTTCGTTTATGCTTTTAACCCATTTTAAAGGTCCGTTTTCTTCGGGATTTGTTCCCTCATGTTTATTTAAGTGTAATTAAGCCTTTAAAAATTATATATTAACCTAATTAATCACTGTTTTTAATTACAGGGTATTTCACTTAACATCCCTTATTTTTCTGCACAGATCTGAATTTATTTCTCTTGTTATGCCCAGCAAAAAAAAACAAGCATGGAAACCTATCTATAGTCACAAGGTAATAGCATTTCGTAAAGTCTAAAAACTTCACTTAACAACCCTTAAATTCTATGTCAAAAACAAGTGTTGTACGTGAGCTTTCTCCTTGATATGCATGTGACCGAAAGGGGGTCATTCCACCCATAAGCTGCGGCGGACTTGGAGATCTATTCCCAGGAGGAGAAACTCAATTAAAGGAGGTAACTATCTTATTAACACCGTAAGAGCTAGTCCATGGTGTAAGCTTAATATAAACAAAAAAAAACTAACACATGATACTTATGAATATATATATACACACAGCCGAGAGGGTTGCAAGATTTGGAGTGGCTAAAAGTGTGGGAATTCTCCTGTGAACATACCAAGGTAAACCCACTTATTACCTTGTTTTATACGTTAAAAACCATCCTGATGATGTAGTATAAAACCAGAAATTTCGTGTATAATGTATGTGGCTTTAAAACCATGGCAGTGTGTAGAGAATAAGGAATGCATGTGCGGACTATAAGCCTAGGTATTAACATCTGGTTTAAGTAAAAAAAAAAGTTAAAAGGGAAGGTAATAACATTAAGAAAATGGTGTACAAAATCTGTACAGAACCGGTAATAATGGGAAAGTATGGGGGCTGTTTAAATCTTCACTTTTGTGTAAGAATTAATGGGTAAGTGTAGGTTTAGAGAGAGTAGGCATTAATAGCCTATTAAAGTAAATTATATAAGATAAAGATGAAAGAAAAAGGGGTTAGATCTGTTAGGAATAAACTGTACCATAACCGAGTGGGAATGTGCATAATTAAGCATTTTAATGTCATTTTGTATTTAACAAGATGTTATGTCTAAGGCCATATATATATATATATATATATATGTTTAGGCCATTTTTTATTATGCTTGTTTTAAGCTTTAAATATTGATTATTTAATTTTAGAGTGATCAAATGAATTAAATAAAAATTCTCCTGTAAAAATATAATTTTAGTGAACATAACCACCTAGGAATATTTTAGGTGAATATTAGTGAATTTAGATGTTACTTCAATTAAATAGGATGTTACAATATAATTTAAATAAACTTTATATTGTATAAATAAATAAAAGAACGTTATGGGGTAAAAATGAAATTTAGTAAGAATATAAAGTGTTAGAATCTAAATAAAACCGAGAGGAGTACTTTTAAGAATTTTAGAAAATATAAAATACATCTTTAATATTAAAGTGTTCAATGTAAAACTAGAGAAATACAAGGGTATTTTCATAATTATAGTAAAGATGGGTCACAGGGGATATTTGGGGTGGTCGACATTGACCACATATGACATTTGACCAATTTATAAAACTAAATAAATTTATTTGGTAATTTAATGAAGTATTAAATTAAAAATAAATGAAATTTATGAAACTATATGGGAGCTTTTGTGATTTCTGAAAGTTCTACACCTAGAATGGAATTAAGTTTACTACTAGGGCTCTGTTGGTAATTTGGATAAATTTTAGGCTAATTTTAGCAATTTAATTAATTAAGGGTTATACCATATAGTTTAAGTATTAAAGTATAACAATTATAAAAACTATGAGGGCTAGAGTGTAATTACCGAAAAGTTGGCGATGGTTCAAGGATTAATTAAATTGTTGGGGGGCTGTTCGGAAATTGATATATATATATTACAATGTAGAAAACCTTAGATTATAAATTAAATAAAGATAAAAACGTAACCAATGTAATACTTTGGTTGATGTTGTAATTAATCAAAAGTATGTGGGACGGGATAAGTATTATCGACAGGACAATGGCCAATTTGGAGTTTGTGGAAAGATTATATTATAAAGCTAAGATGTTATAATGTGACATTTTGTTAAAGTACGAGGAAAAAAATATCATAAAGGAATGAAAATGGTATAAATATACTTTGAAAACAATTACATAAGATGTTGAGTCTAAGTTGAGAATTATAGAGAGTATATTATATAGTGGAAACCTTATATTATAAGGGGCGTAACAATGCGTAAAAGTATATTGTATAATCTTGAGATAAAGTTTCAATAAGAGACGTGTGAATAAACGGCACAAATGTACAATATACACTTTACAGGGAATGGAGAAGAAATTTAGTATGAACAACTATATAATTCATACAATATGGAATCTTGATATGGGGTGGAAAAATAATATGTGATGTTGTAAATACCTATGTACATATAGATTGTATGTAATATATGTGAGGAGGAAATATAACCAAGAACATATATCATAATGTGGCTTGAACTATAGTGAACGCAACTACGGAAACATATAAGGGTTACGCGCATGTGCACGCATGGACGTACAAGAATCGGGTTTAGACAATAACGTTGATCGTTAGGTAATTACCATCATGTAACGCGTAACAATATGATGATGAGTATTACATATACGTACGTACGAGCCTATAAACATACATAAATATAGATATGTATATATAAACATGTGAGTATTAATACATACACGTAAATGTAAATATATGTAAATCATACGAGAATAAATAACCGCGTTGGATATCATGATAACCGAGAACCCAACCTCCATGTAGTGAATAAAATACGGTATCGGGTAATACGTATTCGTAAGTTAAACCGTACGACAAACTATAAGCCCGAAGACGTGGATACTGATAGTAGTTACATTTCTCAGTAGATCGGGTTGCGGGATTCAAACTCCGGGAACGTAGAGGATAGACGTGCGTTCGTTTTGCTAGCTTTGCTCGTCGGTGTACGGTATGTTCATTGTGTGGTCTGAACCCCTGAGGGAAGCCTCGGGTTCGGGTATTACTTGTGTATATGACAAGAGTGATATGCGTGAAATGTATGTGAATGTGTGGTCCAAAAGCTCTAAGGGTTCCCTTGGGTTTCGGACATTATTTGTGATTGCATGACAAGATTAATAATATTGTGCATGTGTTGTATGTGTTTATCGTTCCAACCGTCAAGCGATTATTAATTGTGCGCGTACGTCGTTCGGACTTGATAACAATTATCACTTAACCTATATGTAGACTTTAGGAGAGACTCTGAGTACTGAATTACGAGAGAAAGACCTCTCCTAATACTAAGTGAGCAACTTAGTTTAGAGACCTGGTATTAACCGTCTCTAGAGCGCTGACTCGAACTAAAACATCACCTAGCGGACTTCTAGGTATATGTATATGGCCGATGGGCCTCTAATGAATGTGTTTTCTCCAATAACGAGATTGAATCTCCGGGAGACTAATTGAAACATACTAACATATGAGAGTGTAATAAATAATGATACAATGTTTAATAAATCTTGGTCTGCATTCGTTCCAGCAGGTTGCGCATAGTGATCACTGAGTGTTCTTCCCGGATCGGGGTTCCCACTCTATTAGTCCACACGAGCCTACATAGATCATTGGCCGGAATGTACCGCCGTTGGTACCAGGCTTCTTGCCACCAGGACGACTGTCCATTAATGAATAAAATTTACGGGTTGTCCTAACTTGACACCCAACACGTAAGAAGGTTACAGAATGTTGAGAACTTGAGAGATCGATGGTATATAATAAGAATCAGATTGTTTGCTGAAAGACAACGTACTCTAACACTTTATTTCGTTGTTGGGATTATGCATGTATTATGTTGTATGTGAAAGTAGTGACTGCCTTAGTTGTGCTTAAATGTTTCCTTCCATGTACTTACAGTTTTGTTAAATTTGTGAACCGGTACAGCATGTAACGAATCTCATGTTAAGACGGCTAATTGACCTAAGTGACCTAAAGGGTCTAGGATAACATAGTTAACATACTCGGCCAAGTGCTGAGCCCTCCATGGGCACCGATATTTGCTGTTTCGGGTGAATGATGATTGGTGTTGGAGTGCGGGATCATGGGTAGATGACCTCGACCCTTATTTATTACGCTTCTAGAATTAATGTTAGTACGTGATAACTTTGGGAATACTATAGGTGCTCACTTGTCATTGTAACACCCCAACTACAAATAACACACTTAACAATACTTAGCAGCGGAAAACATAACTCACACCCTCACTTAACTCTTTGGTGTTACACGCCGTTAGCCACCCACGTGGCTAACAAGGCTAACATACATACATCGTACCGGTCTGATGGACTAAATTCCCGAGCAACTACACATAAATTTCGTTCCGTGTTCAACATCCATTATACTCTTACATTACAACTGTACCGAGTATTTACTAACTAACGCCGATACAATTTCGGTCTTACTACACCTACAACACTTGCACAATTTGCATGAACGCCCACATACAACAACTACCCCGTCCTACTCTCGAACGGCTTCTTGATCTTGTACCTGAAAAGTATGGGAGCCCCCAAAGGGGGTCAGCACCTTTGCTGGTATGGTAATCCCGCAGCCCGCATGCTACCGGGCCACGCACAACTATTTGTCGTCTTAGCATGCGGTTGATTTATTTCAAACATGTACAAACTCATACACATATCATGCTTATAAGCAACATCCATTAATGAATACATACACAAGGTTAGCACACTCAGCATAACAACACACTTCACTTTATAACATACACAACTTAATTTCACTCTTCTTAGAGTACATGAACTTCATTTAGGGAGTGCCGGGGTGATATAAGCCCGAGCACAACATACATACATTTTCTTTACTTGAGTGGCGGCCTCATATGGGACCGTACACAACATACACAATTTCCCCCTAACTCCAATAGTGATGAGGTAGGTAAGCCTTGGTTAAGCTTGTGGGTGGTTGTAATTCCAGGAGGAAGAACAACCGTAACATAACAAAGAGGGAGTCGAAGCGAACTTAGGCTTCAACACCCTACCAACATTATACATAATTTCCCTCCTAGCCCGATGTGGAGGTCGGGTAGGTAAGCTTTGGCTAAGCTAGTGGGAGGTCGAAATCCAATGAAGGAAAACACCCTAACATAACAGGATGGGAGTTAATTCTCATATATGTATTAACTCCCAAACAACACGCGCGACCGGAACAACCGGATTCCTCTCCATACATAACATATACTTATTAGTTAGAGGTTCCCTTATGGAACTTATCACATACACACTTCACATAGTGTTACTAACTCGGTTAGACACATAAGGGGTGTAATATCCCTTTTGACAAACATGGATAACTGTATCCAATAACAACAACAACATATCCAACAAGCCACAAACATCACACATAATCACAACATACACTAACGCACGGATAGCCGTAGTTAGAACGTTCCCATGGGTTGGGACGTTTATTCCGAATACCGATCTCTTATGTGAACCTAAGGTCGGTTAACTATTATTTAACACATAACTAAGGTTAAGCGGTATCGGAATTGGTTACGCCACAATAATGAATTACTATAAACTCATTTCATGTTTATCTTGCAAGGTGGCAAACACACAGAAAAAACATTGGCATACAAGCCGGTGAAATCCGGTAGGACACAGGTTGCAAGAAAACCATACCTGTCACCGTGGGGAATTACTTTACCGGTGTTCTCACGTTCCTCGGTTCACACTTGTTCCTCATGTCTTACCCTTGAACCACTATTTAACATGTCAAATGGTTCAATTAATATTAAGGTGTTACAGTAGGTACATAATTGCTACTCCCGTACTTACCCCGTTATCCCGTTATTTCGGTTTAACTTTGTGTACTTAAACTCACAACTTTCTCAATCATCTCCAACACTTGTTTATACTTTCTATGGCCTTTAAAACTCACCAAACAAGGCCTAATCAACATCTAAACCATTACCATTCACTTCCCATCTTAAACACACTTAATAACACTCTCTGGTGCATTTCTAGGGTGGTCCGGGTTTGTGTCCGAGTTTACAAACCCGGAACCAACGTCGAAAACCTTTCTGCCCAATTTTGCACCTGGTCGGGTTTGTATCGGGTTTACAAACCCGGACCAAATACAGGACTTGACTCTCGGGTCTATTTTGGGGTGTTCCGGGTTTAGGTCTGGTTGCAAACCGGAACATTCCCAGTATTAGTCCAGAACATATTTTTTTCACTTTTCAACCTCCAAACCAAAGCCTAACCTGCCATAATGTTTCCACTGTTCACCTACAGTTTAAACACCACAAATCATGCTCTAAAGCTCTTCAAAACATAGGTTTAATCCTACTCAAATTCTTGCTCAAATTCATGAATTTTCCTTCTTGTTACACTAGGCACACTAGGGCTACAAATTTTACCTCTTTCAAATCCATCCTCCATTCACCATTTCAAGGTCACTAAAACTCCACACAACACCGCAAACACCAGATTCCTCAATTTGCTAGTCATCAAAACGCTTGTTTCCTATCAAAATTTCGCCATAACCTCCCCATAAACCTAGCATGTCCAAACTCATCTTGTCACCATTTTTTTCTAATCTAGCCAAACCCGCAAGGGTTCTACCAGCACACATACAAACACAATACTCATCCATTCTCCAATTGCAACACAATGTATAATCCATAAAGTGCATAGCCCAAAATCAAACACTATTCACAATGTTTCCTCACTTGCATTATCCTACCAAGCACATTATTATCACAACTCTCCTATTCAACAAGTCACATCCCAATATATTTGGGTTCATTATTCGATTTAACCCATCCCCAAATTCTTAAACAACCAAGATAGTTATTAAGGTAGTTTTCTTACTTAAATTCACAAGTCCTCTTTAGTTCTCCTCTTGCTCCTCTCTCCTCCAATTTCGGTCAAGTGGGAGTGGAGTTGCCAAACTCCATCCCAACATCCAAGGAACACAAAAACGTATTCAATTAATTCTCTAAAAACCTTTAGGAAACTCTAAACCAACTTAAAGGCTTAAAACACAAAGTTTAGGGTTTACCTTGTGGAGTTTTTAAGAGGGGTTTACCCTTGAATCAAGAAGGGGGTTCCACCACCATTGGAGGGTTGAAACCAAAGCTCCAAAAAAGAAGAAGACAAGGTGTAAGAAGTAGCCAAAATCAGCCAAGGCAAGAAAATGGGGAAAATGAGTTTTTCTCTTGAACTTTTTACCTTGTTTGAAAGAGGATACTCCAAGCTACCTTTTGATGTCATTTCCTCTTCAAATGGGAAAAACCCATGGGGATGAAACTCATCCCTTTGAAATTTCGAAAAGAGAGGAAGATAGGGGTGATGAGAGGAGTTCAAATATGTAATTATTTTTGGATTTGGAGCTTGGATGTAGCTTGGGTGAGCAAGAGAAGAGAGGAAGGAGAGTAGCCATTGGAGCTGCAACAATCGCCAGAGAAGGGAGGAAGGAGAAGAGAGGATACGGTGGGAAGAAGGAAAAGAAAGAGAAAGAGAAGAAAAGTGAGGGGAGAGGGAAAGAAAAGTACTTTTGTACTTTTCTTTTCTTTTCTTCATTTGTTTGTTCTTTAACAAATAAACTAGCTAATTGAGTGTGGGTGAGCTGATTTTTATTTTAAAACCAGTCCCACTTATACATGTGAGTTTGGAGCGTTTTCGTTCTTTTACAGAAAACGCTCGTTAATTTACCCAGTTTAGCACTATTCACTAACCGGGCCCGTTTTCTAATTTTCTGTTTATTTAATTTTAATGGTTATTAAACTCCCATTAATGTTTAATTATAGTTATAGAATCAACTATAATTTTTACGGGGTCATTTAACTGTTTAAAGTCACGTTTTCGGGTATTTCTCGAAAAACGCGCTTTAGTGCTCCGTTAGCGTTTTAACGTGTTATCTGTATCCGTTTCTTCCGGAATTTTTCCCACATGTTCTTAGTATGTAATTAGGGTATAGAAATATATTTATAACCTAGTGAAGGTTATATACCTCCTAAAATAATTAAGACACGTTTTCACGTCTTGTGACTTTTACGCATTTTTTTTCTTTTGGTTTTCATTCTTCACCAATGATCTTAAGGACTTAATTAGCCTTAGAAAATTATAATTACATAATTAATTAACACATTAAGGTTTGGGGTATTTCAATCTACCCCCTTAAAAGAACTTCGTCCTCGAAGTTCACACTTCCCACACATCATTGGTTAGAATACGGGGATTGCTTATAACATAAAACTTCTATAACAACATACTTTACATCACGACCTCGGACTTAACGGTCCGGGTAACACATTCACATCCATACATATATAACATACTTACATGGTAATCTCGGACTTGATGGTCCGGCTACTTAACAACATTTGTACATACATAACAACCCTTAGACTCTTAGGTCTGGGTAACATAGCAACATTTAGACTCGTAGGTCTTGATAACACAACATCCTTTAGACACATAGGTCTTGATAACACAACACTTTCGGAACTTAACCATATTAGGACTCAAGGTCCAAAATAGTAATTATTACACATACCACACAACATGTCATAGCATGTATATCAACCAGAAATTCCTTTTCCATCTCTTCATGAGTTCGAGACCCATGTTGAGTACATATACACTGTGATCCGCAGAACCGGTCGCGATGGACACTCTGGTCCCCGTTCCTTTGGGAGATCAAAACAATTGCATGCATCTTTAAAATATACTTCTCATGTCACCGGTCCGAAGACAAAGGCTCATACGTCCTCAGCTCGTGAGCAAGTAGTAGGAAAATACCCTCTATGAGGTTAAGTATAATGAAATCCTTTTTGGAATGATACAAGTTGAAAATCCTCTACGAGGTCACATAAAGGTAGTCCTTCCTTTGAAAATACCACTTAAGAATCTTAAAATATTTATTGAAGTCTTGAAAATACCAATTGAAAATCTGAAACCACCAATTTAAAATTCCTTTGAAAAACACCATACAACTCCAAGTCCAATTCTTGTTAACTGTATCTTTCTTGATGTGCTTATTTATGACCACTTATAGGGAGTTCAAGAATCATCCAACCCTAATGTGATCAGCATCAGAGTTGAACTATCTTTCCACCCCAATTTGTGTTCGGCTTCCCTTGATCTCTGATAATCCAGTTTCACCTCCACTTCAATTTCAAACAACAACTAATTCAGGCATATACCATTTCTATCTTTTGATCCATCTAGTCAAATCATTACATCTCCAAGGGTGGAACTAATGTCCATCAAATCATTTTCCAGATTTATTTTAAATCAACTACCTAGGGAATTTAATTCTCACTAGGCCTATTCGGTTTCATGACCCTTCATAAATCACAATACTGTATATATATACTTTTACCAAAATACAATATATGGTTTTACATTTAACGTTGTATGAACACACACTGTCGGGGTTTAGTTCCCGGGAGTTTTTCTACTTCCCTTTTACATATACTTTCACACACATCCTTTACACAATAACACACTTATCACAATGGTATTCGCATCTTCAGTGCGCAATTACCACAATTAACCATGAATGAATGCGTATGTTTATGTAACACGCGCTCCAATCATCAAAACAAATCATTTTGTGCTATGCACATCGTAGTTCACGTACACTTGTACGGTAAAGACACTAAGTGGTTCTGGCTATACCCCCCTTAAAAGGGATTACGCCCATGTAATCAATCAGTAATCACTGGTTTAGAACATTCTACCGTCGTGAAGTGTTTATCGCCACGCGGTTTATTACACAATGTGTTCTGGTTTGAGGATCTTAGCCATATTGGCGGTTAGTCCCTAACCAAGAATTCTCCTAGAGTTTACTTTGACTCTTAACTGGTTTCGATTCTGGCCTGTGAGGCTTTTAGGCATCATAGTTTGCCATTCACTCATGTTCACTATTCACATTCATCGTTTGACTCACTGGTCACCAGTTTCTGCTGCGCAACTCTTGATAATTTAGAGCTTAGTTTGCTCCATACATATCCTTACTGTATTATACATCCCCGATTATCACCTTTATCTTGGTAATAACGGTTTCTCA
Organism: Limonium bicolor; assembly: GCA_023374045.1. Classification (NCBI taxonomy): domain Eukaryota; kingdom Viridiplantae; phylum Streptophyta; class Magnoliopsida; order Caryophyllales; family Plumbaginaceae; genus Limonium; species Limonium bicolor. The sequence continues at coordinate 234,601,278 of CM041780.1, forward strand.
ACCGACACGTGGTATTTCTTACCGTAAGCGAATTCGGTGAGTTACAAAACTTACTATCCACTTCCATGATAATTTACTGTATTCTACAATGACTTACTTGATTTCTTCCGACTTACCGTCGGTTACGTTTGAGCTACTACTTGTTGTGTAGTACTCTGTCGGTTATTTCCAACACTTGAGGTATATTCCATACCGATATTTAATAATCGTGTTACTGTAGTCACTTATGTCAACCAAGTACCCTTTGATTGGTACGTCCGTGCTTCTCTATGCATCGGTTTTATCACACACACATAGTCTTGTTCATCTATCACACTTAACATTTGCCAAAACTTCCTAGCTATCTCACTCGATCATTACCGTGCAAGCGCAATACCAAAACACTCAGTCATACAAAGTGCAGAGGCGTAAACTCTTGACAGTAAATCTCTTATGCGGTAGCGATAGGAATTCGCACTGTGTTCTTTATCACATAGTACTAACTACTGGATAATTGTCCAGTCTGCGTTTCATCACTTACTTGTATGTCCATTGAGTTTCACTCATAACTGGTCTTATTACCACATTATTATTTAACAATACTTATGCAACGGTCGCTTGCTGCGGTCCGTGCTTTCACTCATTGTATAACATAGCTTACACTATCATCCGTCATTATATTAGCTTCCACCATTCCACTGTGTTTCGCCATTTATTTAGCTGGTTGCTGAATACGCTATTCTTTGAGTCTTTATGCTCCTTGAGCGTTGTTCATTACACATTTAGCATCCCACACCTATGGTGGTTGCTATTTGACTATTGCTTGTGGTCTCCACCACTGGTATAAACGCTTCTATGCGTATTACTCATTCAATTACTCATAGGTAACAACCTCATAGTCCTTCCTAACATTCTCTCAAACTTGGTTCACATAACTACTACCGCTGTTGCGGTCTCACATATCACGAGGTATCCCCACTCTTAAAGCAGTGGTTCGTTATCCGCTTTATTTACTTATATAACAAACTTTCGTAATCAATAAATTTTCCTTACACATTTTACTTGTGGCTTATAAGCCCTATGGCCTCGAGCTCTGCTCATTGTAGGTTCACACACATTTACTTCCGTACATAATACACGGTTTATAGGTTGTATTGGGCTCCATGATTAATTCCTTTCATGGGATGCCCCTTCAAGGATGTCAGACTTCCTCTTGACGTCTTATGCTCAAACTGGGTGTTAGTCTAAACCCTTGCATTTCTGCCACGTTATTCGTTCAACCATTGTTGACCCAAACACCCTTTTAAGGATGTTCCTGGGTGTTACTAGGTCATGCCATTATATCCGGCTCGCACTTATGAGTACGTTTCATTAGCTACATCGCCCTGCGTTCTTGTCTGGGTTAAATGTCATTTCCAGTGAGATTGATATTCCCTTAGTTCAAGTGATCACTTCGGGAGTCTCATCCCGATCATTGCACATTAACGTATCATGTAGGCATCTACCTCGCCATATTTAGGCTGGGTACTTACTCCAGCTATATGTTCGTCCTTCAGTTCCTTATGACATATTCCATGTCCTTATTTGCTAATCAGCGCCCTTCGCACTTGTTCACCCTTAAACATTTCCTAAAATACACTTACTAATTCCTTTAGTCTCCCTTAACTTAACTGGGTTCCTTTACTTCAACCATTCGATGGTACTCTCCATTGCCCTTGCTTGACTTTTACTTCGGACCGTAGTATGGAGTCGACTACTTCCCGTGTTCCAGACTACACTCGTATACATACGTGGGGTACCCTGCTTAGACATTGCTACTTGCCCGACTACCCATAAGAAGGTTTGTCAGGCCCACAAGCTCCTATCGGAGTGCGGTCGTCCCACATTTCAGTTGGTACACTCGTAGTGTCCATCACACGCCTAGGTGAAGTATTCTGTTGTCAACTCCTCTTATATTATCCAATGATAATATGCATTCCATGCTTCCCGAACTTAATCAAGGAAGGTTATCCACTGTTGTATTATTATGAACTCACTCCATTCCTCGGGTTGTCACCCTTGGGTTTACTGGTTTCCATTCGGCTATTTAAAAGTAACTGGGTAAAACTTACCTACCATGTGGCACTGAGGCCCGTGTAGGTCTTCTGGTTTAGTTTAAAGAAAAGAAGAGTTGAAATAAGATGGGTTTTGAAAGAAATTGGTTTGAAAAGAGTTCGAAATAAATTTAGGTTGGAAGAAAAACTTTCGTGGTTTTACAACATTTCAAGCTTATCCAAGACTAGCTTCTTGCTGACTGGTGTATTTCCAATTACCGAGGTCAGGCTGCTAAGCCCTTCACAGTTATTATGATCTCACTTTACTTCATGGTACTTTACTAAGTACTTTATAGTTGCTAATAATTATGCCGCCAGCCTTGTTGTAGCAGCACTTGCCTGGCAAGTGCGCATGCTGACTGGCTACTGGTTCAATACACATCGGTTGCGGTACTGCTTTGACCCGCTTTAACATCTGTGGCCTTGCTGGCCCTTGCTTGATCTTATCGTCTTAACAATGATCCTCTGGGTACTCCTCACTGTCTTCACGTGATAACCATTAATAGGGGTTCCCATTCTGGGAGACCCCTTTAGTTTTGTATCCTCCTCGTACGTGTGTAGTTCCTTAATCGGTTGGTATACCGTTGGTGTATTAGTTAACATTTGTAGTCCCGTAGACACTCGTCTCGGGTTCTACTACTGATAAGTGTCTAAATGAGCATAATTTATGGGTGTATTTCATATATTATATCAGCACTTTTCTGCTCATTTCTCACTTATCGTATGCTTTTCCTCTAGTTTATGTTTTATTGATTATCTCACAAATTTATTGGTTAAAACATGAGGAAACACCAGGCTAGGAGCAAAGTACACGAAGAGACGAACGCATAGGCGCAGACGGCTCGAAAAACGGAGTCCAAACGAAGAATCTAGAGCCGGTCAAAGTTTGTCCGCATGGTACTCACTTGTGTCCGCCCAAAAACAAGGAGGACACACAGGAGGACACTCACGAGGACACTTAGGCGGACAGAATTTGTGTGCGCATGATGTGTCCGCCCAAAAACAAGGAGGACACACAAGAGGTTAGGCAGGCGGACAAGACACACACACAATGCAACCGCCCCATTTTCAGGCGGACAACGAGGAGGACACCACGCGGACGCGTGTAAAAATTCCAGATCTGAGACGCGCCTGTCTCCTTCTTCCTCGCGTCGTTCTGCAAATGGATTTTGTTATCCATCTACTCCGCCGCACCGCCTACCTTAAATCACTCCAGCTCTCTGTCCCCTCTGCAATAAATGAAGCACTCAGACTGCAATCAACTGCAATCAATTAATATGTACGGATCTGCCTCCTCAATCCTCTATATAAACCAACACCATAACTGCAAAACAAACACACTACGTACGTCCACAGGCTGAAGAAATCAAACAACACCACACTCCATTCTCTTCCAATTAATTCCTCCCGTAGCACCACAATTCTCCATCTTTTATTTATTCTCACCATTTCACCACATTCACGTACGTACTCAAACACTCAAACAGAAGCAGTATTTTACAAAGAGAGAAAAGAGGCAGGCGAGTGCAGACCCGTTATTCGCAGGCAGTTCCTGAGTAATGAATATTTCAGTCTCTACTCTGTTTTTATTTCTGTCAATGTCTGAGTAATCTCATAATTGTGCTTAGGATGGGTGTTTAACCCAAATAACTCAGCGTATTTATAATACCGAGTTTGCTTATAAATATTTGTTTTGTCTCTCTCTATTATTAAATGTTTAAGAACTGATCATTTTTACTCATTTACGGTTTCTCTAATTTCAATGATTTTGTAAAATTAGAGAATAGACCACAAAGAGAGACAAACGTTAGATATTATCTCCTTGATTAGCAGATAAAATCCATCGCTGTTATAAAAGAATTCTCACTTAAAGCTAATTAATGATTTTAGACTTTTTCTGATTGTAAGAAGTTTAATGAATTAATTAAGAGCTGTCCTTATCTATGATTTAGAAAGGCCACAAGATAAAATTCTTAACAGACAAATAAGAGCAAACTAGGATTATAATTATTATGAGTTAATTGGGCGATTCACCTTCCTTAGCACATTTCCATCCACTTAATTCACAACTGTTTTTACTGTTTTTATTATTTCTTTAATAATCCAACAACAAATCAAGCTTGCCTCCGGCTAAACCCCTTTTACAGTTTTTTTAACTACCTAAACTAGGATAATTGAACAATCTCCTTGTGGATACGACACTTGTTTTACTACTACGAATAGGTACACTTGCCTATAGTTTGTTATAATTCTATATTAATTATAGTGTAGTTTTATCCCAACAAGTTTTTGGCGCCGTTGCCGGGGAGATTGATTCCATCAATTTCCCTAGTTTCTGGTAGTTCACTCGCTATATAGTAATAATCTGTTAATACTATTAAATTGTTAATCTTGGACATCTGAATTGGACATCGGACTTCGGACCTGACTTGGACATTTGACTTCGGACTTTGGACAACTAACTTCTAAATCTTAAATTATTGTCATTTCGTTCCATTGTCCTTTCTTTCCATTGTCCCTAACTACTAACTTAAAATTTCCTGTCATTTCGTTCCATTGTCCTTAACTTTCTTCCATTGTCCTTAACTTTTCATTTCCATTGTCCTTACATTTCATTTCCATTGTCCTTAACATTTCATTTCCCCAGTATACTAACTTATAATTTCTGTCATTTAATTTCCCTTGTCATCTTATTTCTGTCATTACTCTTGTTAAAAAAAATCAAAAAAAATATATATCTGTGTTGTTTATCAGCCTAACCAATATCTCTGCCTTTCTTATTTTATTTACTAACTAATTTTGCAGTTTCTGACAAACCACAAGTTATCTTCTGTGCATGCCAAATACTCGAACCCGAGGCTCTCCACCAATCAGCCCGAGCCCCGAACCCGAGCGCACTTTATTACAAGCACAAAGAAACCTGAGAAACCAAGCCATGGCCAATAACGAAGTTATAAATGAAATTGACCATGCAAATCAACCAGAACACCGTGCTCTCTCTGACTACCACCAACCGAATACCGAAGGAAGAGCATCAGCTATAGTTCTCCCCGAACTAACACCAGAAGAAGCCGGACGATGGGTTTTCAAAACCCACTACATCACCGCCGTCCGGGATCTAGGCAAGTTTAGTGGAGCGAACCCAGATGAAGCCCCAAATCATCTGAGTCTCTTCCTAGACTTCTGCAATTCCTTTGGTCAAACCGGCAACGTCAAAGAAAGAATCCGTCTACAACTTTTTCCTCACTCGTTGTCGGATTCAGCAAACAGGTGGTACCGAAGCCTTCCCTCCCGATCAATCACCACATGGCTCAAATGGCCCAAAAATTCCTTGCCAAATACTACCCAACCAGTAGAACGAGGCAATTGATCGGTGAAATCAATACTTTCTGTCAGGAGCCGGGAGAAACGTTGTACGACGCATGGGACAGTTTAAGATATGCTAATGAAGTGTTCTCACCATGGTCTTGACGATCAATCCCTCTGCCTGTCATTCTTCAACGGTCTGGATGATGGGAACCGACTACTGTCAATTCCTCTGCAGGAGGGAGTTTCATGATGAAATCTCCTAAAGAAGGAATGGACCTTCTCGAAACCATGACGAGCAATACGAGACAGTGGACGAGATCCAAAGGAAGAACACCACGAGCAGCAGGCCTACTCCATGTTGAGCCTACAGATCATTTATCGGCTCAGATCTCGTCCCTTACAAAGATGGTGGAAAAGCTAACGACATCACAAAACGAAATTGTAAAAACAATAGCTTCCCCACCTACAAGTTCATCGTCAGTTCCACCTACAGAAGGATGTGCCATATGCGCCGGTCCTCATGAAACCCCTCAGTGCGAAGGTAAAGGACAGTACGAGGATGCAAACTTCATAGGAAACCGTCCCGGTAATTCCTACAACAACAACTTCAACAACAACTATCCATGGAGAAATCACCCGAATTTCTCATGGAAGAATAATGATCAAAACCAAGGAGGTCAGAACAATTCAAATACCTATCAGGGGAACAGACCCCAACCAAATTCTAATATAGGTTATCGAGCACAAGGTGCCCCTCCAGGTTTCCAGCAACAACAACAACCATCGTCAACCTCTTCTGATCCAAATGAGGAATTCAGGAACTTAATGAAAGGATTCATGACTACGACTCATACCCGACTCGTGGATCAAGAAGCCACTAACAGACGGGTTGAAGCCCAGATACTACAAACCAACCAACAGTTGGAACAAATCAGCCAACAGCTTGCACAAAGGCCACCTGGTGCCTTCCCTAGTCAGCCAAATCCAAATCCAAGGGAACAGGCCAAGGCAGTGACGTTAAGAAGTGGTAGGCCGCTCAACTCATCTCCTCCCCGAGATGAACTGATAATCAAGAGCAGCAAGCTCATGAACCTCAAGAAAATTCAGAGAAGAACAGAAAGATGCTGAAGAAGCCCCTCCTCCTACAAAAATATTTCCAAGGAGAAGGAGTCTCCTGAATCTACTCCTTCCCCTCTCACAAAAATTCTTCCCCCACTTCCTTTTCCAAACAGAATCAGAAAGAAAAATTTAGATGAACAGTTTGGAAAGTTTCTATCTCACTTCAAGAAACTGACGATCAACATTCCTTTTGCCGATGCTTTAAAACAAATGCCAATATACGCAAAGTTCATGAAGGATATCATCACCAACAAAAGATCGTTGCAGGAAGTGGAAACTGTACACCTTACACAGGAAGTGTCAGCAGTACTTCTCAAGAGTCTCCCTCCGAAACTTGGAGACCCAGGTTTGCCAATTATTCCATGTTCAATTGATAATGTTGATTGTGGTAGTGGGTTATGTGATCTAGGAGCTAGTATCAATTTAATGCCACTGTCAACTTTCAACAAACTTAAAATTGGTAAATGCGAACCAACTTCTATTCAATTACAATTAGCAGATAGATCTTTAGTATTCCCAAAAGGAATAATAGAAGATTTGATTGTTACTGTAGGAACCTTTGTGTTCCCCGCTGACTTTATTGTAATTGACATGGAAGAAGACACTAGGGTGCCCTTAATCTTAGGACGACCTTTCATGAGAACTGCAAGAGCACTAATCGATGTTGAAAAAGGAAAAATCATTTTAAGGCTGCATAACGAAACTTTAGAATACGACATGTCCAAGGTTGTTAAGAAACCCGCTCATTTAGAAGATACCTTTTCCATAGACGTTGTCGACTCTATTGTGCAGGATAATTTATCTGCTATTATCCGTAATGACGCTCTTGAAAATGCCTTGTCTGAAATCTGTGATAACCGATTAGTATACCCTGACACAATCCAAATGGTAGCAGCTCTGGATAGAATAAAATCATACAAGAAACCACGCTACCCACCACCAGAACCATTAGAGCTTTCCACTCAGAAGTTACCACCATCCATTGAACAACCCCCTCTCGTAGATCTGAAACAATTGCCATCACATCTGAAGTATGTTTATCTTTCTGATTTTTGTACTTTGCCTGTTATTATTTCTTCATCCCTAACAACACACAGGAAGAACAGCTTGTGAAGATCCTTCAGAACCACAAGAAGGCAATAGGCTGGTCCATTTCGGACATTAAAGGTATCAATCCCCATTTCTGCACACATCACATATACATGGAAGATACCTACAAGCCTTTAGTCCAACCACAGAGAAGGCTGAATCCCAACATGAAAGACGTAGTAAAGAAAGAGGTGCTCAAACTTCTCGACGCCGGGATAATCTACTCCATCTCCGACAGCAAATGGGTGAGCCCCGTTCAAGTGGTCCCGAAAAAAGGAGGTCTCACTGTGGTCCCCAACGACAAAGGTGATCTAATTCCTCAGAGAACCACGACGGGATGGAGAGTCTGCATCGATTACAGGAAACTGAACAGCGCAACGCGGAAGGACCACTTCCCCTTACCCTTCATCGATCAGATGCTTGAAAGATTGGCTGGGCAAGATTACTACTGCTTCCTGGATGGTTATTCAGGATACTTTCAAATACCCATTGCTTCTGAAGACCAAGACAAAACCACATTCACATGCCCGTACGGGACATTTGCATACAATCGGATGCCTTTTGGTCTATGCAATGCCCCAGCAACATTCCAAAGATGCATGATGGCAATCTTCAGCGACTATCTTGAGAAGAGCATCGAAGTCTTCATGGACGACTTCTCTGTCTTTGGTCCCACTTTCGAATCCTGTCTGAATAATCTGGATGCCATCCTCGCCCGATGTGAAGAAACTAACCTTGTGCTTAACTGGGAAAAATGCCATTTCATGGTTAAAGAAGGAATAGTTCTTGGGCATAAAATATCTTCAAAAGGCATTGAAGTTGACAAAGCCAAGGTCGAAGTTATTGAAAAATTACCACCACCATCGACGGTAAAAGACATCAGGAGTTTCCTTGGCCATGCTGGGTTCTATAGAAGGTTTATCAAGGATTTCTCCAAAATTTCAAAACCTCTATGTGATCTCCTAGCTAAAGACGCCAAGTTCGACTTTACTGACAAATGCCTACAAGCCTTCAACACACTGAAAGAATGCCTCATCTCTGCCCCCATTGTGATATCACCAGATTGGAGCCTTCCGTTTGAAATTATGTGCGATGCCAGCGACTATGCCGTGGGTGCCGCTTTATGCCAAAAGAAGGAGAAGATCTTGAGAACCATCTACTATGCAAGTAGAACCCTCAACGACGCTCAGAAGAATTATTCAACTACTGAGAAGGAACTTCTAGCAGTAGTCTTTGCTTTGGATAAATTCCGATCATATCTCTTGGGAAGCAAAGTAATAATTCATACCGATCACTCCGCTCTGAGGTATCTATTTGCCAAAGAAGATGCCAAACCCCGACTCCTCCGGTGGATACTCCTACTACAGGAATTTGAGATTGAAATCAGAGACAAGCCAGGAGTGCAGAATGTAGTAGCAGACCACCTATCTCGCATAGAGGCACCAAGTGATGGCACTTCCATCAATGAATTCTTTCCAGATGAGTGCGTCTTTATGATTGGTGACACCGGTGATCCATGGTACGCTGACATGGCCAACTACCTCGCACGAGGAGTAATACCACACGGGCTAACCTACCAACAGAAAAAGAAGTTCTTTTCAGATATAAGGCATTATTACTGGGAGGATCCTCTCCTTTTCAAGGTTTGTGCAGACGGGATGGTACGAAGATGTGTGCCCCGAGATGAAATTCACAGCATTCTACGACATTGTCACTCTCTTGAAGCAGGAGGACATCATGGGCCAGCTCGAACAGCGGCTAAGGTATTACAGTCAGGTTTTTTCTGGAAAACCTTACATAAAGACTGTCATTCCTTTGTAGCCTCTTGCGATGAGTGCCAAAGACTTGGGAACACCTCCAGGAAACACGAAATGCCTCTCAACATCATACTCGAGGTGGAACCTTTCGACGTGTGGGGCATTGACTTCATGGGTCCCTTTCCTTCGTCTTGTTCAAACCTTTTCATCTTGGTGGCAGTCGACTATGTCACTAAATGGGTGGAAGCTATCGCCTCTCCCACAAATGATGCAAAGGTAGTACTCAGGTTCTTGAAGAGGAACATCTTTACACGATTTGGAGTCCCACGTGCTATCATCAGTGACCAAGGATCCCACTTCTGCAATAAGCAGTTCACAGCCTTGATGACCAAATATGGAGTGAGACATAAGGTAGCCTTGCCTTATCACCCTCAAACGAATGGCCAGGCTGAAGTCTCTAACCGAGAATTGAAGTGGATCCTACAAAAGACGGTTAATTCTTCCCGAAAAGATTGGTCCCTGAAACTGGATGATGCACTCTGGGCGTATAGAACAGCTTACAAGACGCCTATCGGCATGTCCCCATATCGACTAGTCTTCGGCAAAGCTTGTCATTTACCAGTCGAGCTTGTGCACAAATCATTCTGGGCCGTGAAAGCCCTCAACTTTGATTTACTGAGAGCAGGTGACAAAAGGAAATTCCAGCTCACTGAATTAGAGGAATTCCGAGAGGATGCCTATGAAAATAACAGAATCTACAAGGAGAAAGCCAAGAAGTGGCATGACAAGATGATCCTTAAGCGGGAGTTTCATGAGGGAGATTTGGTTCTGTTGTACAACTCCAGGTTGAAGTTGTTTCCTGGTAAACTTAAATCCTATTGGGCTGGACCATTTACTGTCTCCAAGGTCACCCCGTATGGATCCGTTGAGTTGGTGGATTCTAAAAAACACACTTTCATGGTTAATGGATCTAGACTAAAGCATTACCAGGGTGGTAATCTCGAGACAGTTGATGCTCGTACAATAAACCTACATGATACTCAGATTTGAGTACGCTACAAAGCGTCTAGCTAAAGACGTTAAAGAAGGGCAGCTTCCCGGGAGGCAACCCGGACGAACTTATCTTTATTTGCTTTTATTCTCTTTTTAATTTTCAGTTTCTCTCTCAATTTTATTTTTGCTAAACTTTTAACCCTGTTTGCAGTATGGTTGCTTCTGGTGTCTTATGCAGGTGCAATTTCATGTCTACACCGCAACCAAGCTACGCTTCTTGAGGCTGAAGCTCAAGTGTGGGGGAACTCTTAACGCCAGCAAAAATAATCTCAGGGGTACCAGTTTCTTTAATTATGCTTTTATAAAATCTGCAGAGGAGAGTTTATGTGCTTAAATGATTATTCGTGAGCTTCGTGTTCTCTCTATTTTATCTCCTTACCAAAAGGTCTTCTGAAACCTTCCCTTGTTTTTCTGGTGAACAATGAGGACATTGTTCAAATTAAGTGTGGGGGAGTGTACCTTTTCGGTGACATTTTGTGCTTAAATGCTTAATCTCTCTGCTTATCTTGCGTTTGTTCAAATTCAATATTGTGGACCCTGTATATGTGGGTTGTTCTCTTTAGGAATAAATATTGTTATGAATTGTGGGATAAATGGTATAAAATGTACAAAAATTTTAAAATTTTGATTACTTTTGAGGAGCATTTTTATGCGGTGTGACCAAATGATCTGAAATGGATGGATTTTTATTACTCAGGGGTTCTTTCTGTCTTCTTTCTTAGGGATTGCTAAGGGGTGCTTCTCTGTCAAAAATATAAAAAAAAATGATAATAAGGGACTTTCGAGACACCATTGGTAACCAACAAAGAGAGTTGAGTGTTCTTAACAACGAAGGCTTAATGCCCACATATTATCTTCTCTTCTCTTATGCAAAAGTGAAACAAATGCATAATTCTATTTTTCCTTTTGTTTTCTCCTCAAATGCCCATTCTTGAGAGAAGTTGGCCATGGTAAAAGTTCTCAAAGTCACCCAAAACAAAAGAAGCATTGAAGTACTCCGGATCATACCCCGAAACTCTAATTTTTATTTTTGCCCTGAGTACACCTATGCCACCAGTAGGTGATGGATCACACTCCTCTAAAAAGTTTAAGATCATGTACTATTGACTTTTTTATCCTACCCTTCATAATAGTATTTGTTATTATTGAGCATTCCCTACTTGCTTGGGTACATGGTTTTGCTTGAGGACAAGCAAAAGGTAAGTGTGGGGGTGTGATAAGTGTCTAAATGAGCATGATTTATGGGTGTATTTCATATATTATATCATCACTTTTCTGCTCATTTCTCACTTATCGTATGCTTTTCCTCTAGTTTATGTTTTATTGATTATCTCACAAATTTATTGGTTAAAACATGAGGAAACACCAGGCTAGGAGCAAAGTACACGAAGAGACGAACGCATAAGCGCAGACGGCTCGAAAAACGGAGTCCAAACGAAGAATCTAGAGCCGGTCAAAGTTTGTCCGCAGGGTACTCACTTGTGTCCGCCCAAAAACAAGGAGACACTCACGAGGACACTTAGGCGGACAGAATTTGTGTGCGCATGATGTGTCCGCCCAAAAACAAGGAGGACACACAAGAGGTTAGGCAGGCGGACAAGACACACACACAATGCAACCGCCCCATTTTCAACCACGCGGACGCGTGTAAAAATTCCAGATCTGAGACGCGCCTGTCTCCTTCTTCCTCGCGTCGTTCTGCAAATGGATTTTGTTATCCATCTACTCCGCCGCACCGCCTACCTTAAATCACTCCAGCTCTCTGTCCCCTCTGCAATAAATGAAGCACTCAGACTGCAATCAACTGCAATCAATTAATATGTACGGATCTGCCTCCTCAATCCTCTATATAAACCAACACCATAACTGCAAAACAAACACACTACGTACGTCCACAGGCTGAAGAAATCAAACAACACCACACTCCATTCTCTTCCAATTAATTCCTCCCGTAGCACCACAATTCTCCATCTTTTATTTATTCTCACCATTTCACCACATTCACGTACGTACTCAAACACTCAAACAGAAGCAGTATTTTACAAAGAGAGAAAAGAGGCAGGCGAGTGCAGACCCGTTATTCGCAGGCAGTTCCTGAGTAATGAATATTTCAGTCTCTACTCTGTTTTTATTTCTGTCAATGTCTGAGTAATCTCATAATTGTGCTTAGGATGGGTGTTTAACCCAGAATAACTCAGCGTATTTATAATACCGAGTTTGCTTATAAATATTTGTTTTGTCTCTCTCTATTATTAAATGTTTAAGAACTGATCATTTTTACTCATTTACGGTTTCTCTAATTTCAATGATTTTGTAAAATTAGAGAATAGACCACAAAGAGAGACAAACGTTAGATATTATCTCCTTGATTAGCAGATAAAATCCATCGCTGTTATAAAAGAATTCTCACTTAAAGCTAATTAATGATTTTAGACTTTTTCTGATTGTAAGAAGTTTAATGAATTAATTAAGAGCTGTCCTTATCTATGATTTAGAAAGGCCACAAGATAAAATTCTTAACAGACAAATAAGAGCAAACTAGGATTATAATTATTATCTGAGTTATAATTGGGCGATGTCACCTTCCTTAGCACATTTACCATCCACTTAATTCACAACTGTTTTTACTGTTTTTATTATTTCTTTAATAATCCAACAACAAATCAAGCTTGCCTCCGGCTAAACCCCTTTTACAGTTTTCTTTTAACTACCTAAACTAGGATAATTGAACAATCTCCTTGTGGATACGACACTTGTTTTACTACTACGAATAGGTACACTTGCCTAATAGTTTGTTATAATTCTATATTAATTATAGTGTAGTTTTATCCCAACAACTACTTCATTTCTCCACTGTTGCACGTTAGTGCGTTGCAAGCTGGTTGTCCTCGACTGCTCCGCATGTCGACCCAGGGTGCTGGAAATTCCATTCTCTTGTGCATAAGATTCTTCACTTTTCGCTAACAAGAGCGGTTTATATTGTTAAAATGGAGACCGTCTTCGGGATCACACCTTTCGGGATCTACCGTATGACAGGTCCTCCGTACTTACAGGGGTAAATATCAACTGCCAGATCGGGTTTTCCCAAGTAAGAGAGGACTTTCATCTCTCTGGCATTCTTTCTGAGTTATAAAATAGGGTTTGTGGAGGGCAGGATGGATACTGTAGGTATCCAGTACACACTGGTATTTCCCTAACTAGCGTACTTCTCACGCTATCACTCAACCCTTAACCCATAGTACTAAACTCTTAACTCGGTACTTCCTAAGCTCGGTATTCCAGTCATCAGAGCGATACTTCGCTCTGATACCACTTTTTGTAACACCCCAACTACAAATAACACACTTAACAATACTTAGCAGCGGAAAACATAACTCACACCCTCACTTAACTCTTTGGTGTTACACGCCGTTAGCCACCCACGTGGCTAACAAGGCTAACATACATACATCGTACCGGTCTGATGGACTAAATTCCCGAGCAACTACACATAAATTTCGTTCCGTGTTCAACATCCATTATACTCTTACATTACAACTGTACCGAGTATTTACTAACTAACGCCGATACAATTTCGGTCTTACTACACCTACAACACTTGCACAATTTGCATGAACGCCCACATACAACAACTACCCCGTCCTACTCTCGAACGGCTTCTTGATCTTGTACCTGAAAAGTATGGGAGCCCCCAAAGGGGGTCAGCACCTTTGCTGGTATGGTAATCCCGCAGCCCGCATGCTACCGGGCCACGCACAACTATTTGTCGTCTTAGCATGCGGTTGATTTATTTCAAACATGTACAAACTCATACACATATCATGCTTATAAGCACATCCATTAATGAATACATACACAAGGTTAGCACACTCAGCATAACAACACACTTCACTTTATAACATACACAACTTAATTTCACTCTTCTTAGAGTACAAGAACTTCATTTAGGGAGTGCCGGGGTGATATAAGCCCGAGCACAACATACATACATTTTCTTTATTGAGTGGCGGCCTCATATGGGACCGTACACAACATACACAATTTCCCCCTAACTCCAATAGTGATGAGGTAGGTAAGCCTTGGTTAAGCTTGTGGGTGGTTGTAATTCCAGGAGGAAGAACAACCGTAACATAACAAAGAGGGAGTCGAAGCGAACTTAGGCTTCAACACCCTACCAACATTATACATAATTTCCCTCCTAGCCCGATGTGGAGGTCGGGTAGGTAAGCTTTGGCTAAGCTAGTGGGAGGTCGAAATCCAATGAAGGAAAACAACCCTAACATAACAGGATGGGAGTTAATTCTCATATGTATTAACTCCCAAACAACACGCGCGACCGGAACAACCGGATTCCTCTCCATACATAACATATACTTATTAGTTAGAGGTTCCCTTATGGAACTTATCACATACACACTTCACATAGTGTTACTAACTCGGTTAGACACATAAGGGGTGTAATATCCCTTTGACAAACATGGATAACTGTATCCAATAACAACAACAACATATCCAACAAGCCACAAACATCACACATAATCACAACATACACTAACGCACGGATAGCCGTAGTTAGAACGTTCCCATGGGTTGGGACGTTTATTCCGAATACCGATCTCTTATGTGAACCTAAGGTCGGTTAACTATTATTTAACACATAACTAAGGTTAAGCGGTATCGGAATTGGTTACGCCACAATAATGAATTACTATAAACTCATTTCATGCTTTATCTTGCAAGGTGGCAAACACACAGAAAAACACATTGGCATACAAGCCGGTGTAATCCGGTAGGACACAGGTTGCAAGAAAACCATACCTGTCACCGTGGGGAATTACTTTACCGGTGTTCTCACGTTCCTCGGTTCACACTTGTTCCTCATGTCTTACCCTTGAACCACTATTTAACATGTCAAATGGTTCAATTAATATTAAGGTGTTACAGTAGGTACATAATTGCTACTCCCGTACTTACCCCGTTATCCCGTTATTTCGGTTTAACTTTGTGTACTTAAACTCACAACTTTCTCAATCATCTCCAACACTTGTTTATACTTTCTATGGCCTTTAAAACTCACCAAACAAGGCCTAATCAACATCTAAACCATTACCATTCACTTCCCCATCTTAAACACACTTAATAACACTCTCTGGTGCATTTCTAGGGTGGTCCGGGTTTGTGTCCGAGTTTACAAACCCGGAACACACCGTCGTAAACCTTTCTGCCCAATTTTTCACCTGGTCCGGGTTTGTATCCGGGTTTACAAACCCGGACCACATACAGACTTGACTCTCGGGTCTATTTTTGGGGTGTTCCGGGTTTAGGTTCTGGTTGCAAACCCGGAACACTCCAGTATTAGTCCAGAACATTATTTTTCTTGCCACTTTTCAACCTCCAAACAAAGCCTAACCTTCTCCTAATGTTTCCACATGTTTCCTACATATTTAAACACACTAAATCATGCTCTAAAGCTTCAAAACATAGGTTTAATCCCTACTCAAATTCTTGCTCAAATTCATGAATTTTCCTTTCTCTGTTACACTTATGCACACTAGTGCTACAGATTTTTACCTCTTTCAAATCCATCCTCCATTCACCATTTCAAGGTCACTAAACATCTCCACACAACACCGCAAACACCTAGATTCCTCAATTTGCTAAGTCATCTTAAAACGCTTGTTTCCTATCAAAATTTCGCCATAACCTCCCCATAAACCTAGCATGTCCAAACTCATCTTGTCACCATTTTTTTTCTAATCTAGCCAAACCCGCAAGGGTTCTACCAGCACACATACAAACACAATACTCATCCATTCTCCAATTGCAACACAATGTATAATCCATAAAGTGCATAGCCCATAAATCAAACACTTATTTCACAATGTTTCCTCACTTGCATTATTCCTACCCAAGCACATTATTATCACAACTCTCCTCATCTCAACAAGTCACATCCCAATACATATTTGGGTTCATTATTCGATTTAACCCATCCCCAAATTCTTAAACAACCAAGATAGTTATTAAGGTAGTTTTCTTACCTTAAATTCACAAGTCCTCTTTAGTTCTCCTCTTGCTCCTCCTCTCCTCCAATTTCGGTCAAGTGGGAGTGGGAGTTGCCAAACTCCATCCCAACATCCAAGGAACACAAAACGTATTCAATTAATTCTCTAAACCTTTAGGAAACTCTAAACCAACTTAAGGGCTTAAAACATAAAGTTTAGGGTTTACCTTGTGGAGTTTTTAAGAGGGGTTTTACCCCTTGAATCAAGAAGGGGGTTCCACCACCATTGGAGGGTTGAACCAAAGCTCCAAAACAAGAAGAAGACAAGGTGTAAGAAGTAGCCAAAATCGGCCAAGGCAAGAAAATGGGGAAAATGAGTTTTTCTCTTGAAACTTTTTACCTTGTTTGAAAGAGGATACTCCAAGCTACCTTTTGATGTCATTTCCTCTTCAAATAGGAAAAACCCATGGGGATGAAACTCATCCCTTTGAAATTTCGAAAAGAGAGGAAGATAGAGGGTGATGAGAGGAGTTCAAATATGTATTTTTGGATTTGGAGCTTGGATGTAGCTTGGGTGAGCAAGAGAAGAGAGGAAGGAGAGTAGCCATTGGAGGGCTGCAACAATCGCCAGAGAAGGGAGGAAGGAGAAGAGAGGATACGGTGGGGAAGGAGAAAAGGAAAGAGAGAGAAGAAAGTGAGGAGAGAGGGAAAGAAAAGTACTTTTGTATTTTTTTCTTTTCTTTTCTTCATTTTGTTTGTTCTTTAACAAATAAACTACCTAATTGAGTGTGGGTGAGCTGATTTTTATTTTAAAACCGGTCCCACTTATACATGTGAGTTGGAGCGTTTTTCGTCTTTTACAGAAAACGCTCGTTAATTTACCCAGTTTAGCACTATTCACTAACCGGGCCCGTTTTCTGGAATTTTCTCGTTTATTTAATTTTAATGGTTATTAAACTCCCATTAATGTTTAATTATAGTTATAGAATCAACTATAATTTTTACGGGGTCATTTAACTGTTTAAAGTCACGTTTTCGGGTATTTCTCGAAAAACGCGCTTTAGTGCTCCGTTAGCGTTTTAACGTGTTATCTGTATCCGTTTTCTTCCGGAATTTTTCCCACATGTTCTTAGTATGTAATTAGGGTATAGAAATATATTTATAACCCTAGTGAAGGTTATATACCTCCTAAAATAATTAAGACACGTTTTCACGTCTTGTGACTTTTACGCATTTTTTTTTCTTTTTGGTTTTCATTTCTTCACCAATGATCTTAAGGACTTAATTAGCCTTAGAAAATTATAATTACATAATTAATTAACACATTAAGGTTTGGGGTATTTCAGTCATAGTATTTGAGTTGTATTTAGGATGTTATAGTTAATATCTCGTTCGACACTGCGGTTATTTATTGTCATTGTTTATTATATTTTGAATCTACTTCATTACTCGCATGGGCGAGTAATGGCATGTGACACCCGAGTGAGGATTATTAGTATTTCAACTTCCGCTGTAAGACGTCTTTAATTCTGCTACGTGAGTGATTATTACGAGTTTATTGTGAGGGGTGTTACAGCTTGTTCTCTTTGTTACCCTGGAACTCCATCCTAGCCCAAAGTTGGCTACCATTGATATTCCACCCTCGAATGCCTTCGATCAGTCTTCTTGCATCGTAAACATGAGCCATGTCCACGAAGGCGCAAGCGTTTCTGTTAAACCTTCTAACTTTTTTGCTAACGTAAAGCCTTGTCCAGTTGACGAACCTTCCTATTATCCTGCACAAATGGTACTCCGAGACATCTCTATCAACGTTGTCTATAAAGACTGTCGTTGGGTGCTTTTGGGATGCTAATCTCTCTTGACGCCAAGCTTTTTTGGGTCGTCTTTCTTGGTAGGTTGCAGCTTTATCCTGTCTGTCCTTCCACCTTGGCCTGCTCCTGGTTCTTGCAGGTTTCTTTGGTTTCTGGTAACTCCCTCTTGAGTCTACTCTCCTCATTGGTGAAGGCGTGCTGGCTACTGGTTTTGATGGGACACCAGCTGTCTCTGACTGAAATTAATCAACACGCCTGAGGAAGAGGGCAAGGATAATCCCTCAATCGCCTCTCAACGGCAAGCGTATGGAAGCTTTGAGTCGCCTCTCAATCGCCATTTTCAAAATTCAAAACTCTGAATCGCCCCACAACTATGAAACAGCAGAATATTGTACGTTTGGCCAGAGTCCGCCGACTAACCCGAGTAAAAAATCGACGTAGACTTACAACTTCAGCTAGCAGCAGCAAAAATCAGGCTATATACCGAGCTAGCAATGCACATTATCTCAGCCTAACCTTCAGCAGAACATCAAAGCTCAAAATCCAAACAAATACAGATCCAACGTAACCACTTCAGTCCTCATATTCAGGTACTTGCTTCAGACTAGCAAATCGGTTCTATGCAATTCTTCGAACCCGTCAAACCATTCCCAGCGTCTGCTCAAGTGCGATAATGGCAACGATGTAGAAGGGAATTTTATAGAGACTCAGCCGATTTTGTGGTTATTTTTGGTGAGTTTGAAAGGGGGCGTTTGAGGTTCTCTGAGTGTATTCTGGTTATGGGTTTTCCAGTGGAGAAGAAGGTGAGGGAGCTTCAGGTTTCTAGTGTTTATTTTTGCTATTGAGGTCTCTGAAGAAGTTCGTGATGTATGCCCACTTCACGCACCCATTTGGTACTAGTCAAGTACCGGCAGATGAGATTTAGGGTTTGCGTGAGAGAGAAATACCTTTGATTTTGAAGTACCGTTGTCGATGTCGGCAAAGGAACTCACCGGTAGATGTCTTCAATGTCCATAGCGAATGGATGAACGCTTGCCAGAACGGAGACGAAGAGGAGAACACTTTAATTAGAAGAACAGTTTGCAAATCCAACCAGTAGGAAGTTGAATCGGGCACTACACCACGACGACGGATGCCACTACTAGGTCGAGTTCATCGAAGTAGCAGAGAAGCTCCATCTATGTTGTTGTATGAATGTCTTCATTAACTTGAAATACACATTATGCTTAGTTCGACCTATAAATAATCTCTTCTCCAAACTCATCAGAAAAAACTCATTTGCCAGAGACTGCCAATGAGCTCATGTATGTGCAGGTATCTATGAGTATGGGAGCAAGGGACCAAAGAACAACATCAATATTGGATATCACGAACTATTGTATCAAAATTAGATCTGCCGGGGCATTATGTTTAAGACCCAAAACAAAGTGTGCAAATCTGTCACCATAACAACAATATGGAATTTCTGTAGAGTAAGCAACATCCAAGACGAAGAGCAAGGAAACCAACACTAACGTCGAGCAAGGAAACCAACACAGTTGGATTATCTTATGTTTCTCCTATGTGTCTGATATGGGATCATCAGATTTTGCTCGATGTAAAAGAACAAGAATTTTTGATATACAATTTCCATGATCATACTCTAAGGCAGCTACAGCCAAGGATGAAGAGGAAATTTCACCACATAGTAACATTGACACCCAGCTTATTATCCCCAAGCACCATGAGTCGGGGAAATTAGCTGATCGGAAGGATGGAGAGTGGTGGTAAGTCATCCTATGTACAGTTCAAGCCTATTATTCATGTTTGTAGTGGGTCAAAAGAACGTCTACGAGAAGATGAATCTGCCATAAAGGTCCACCCTGTGGTCCCTGTCTCTTGATCAAAACCTTTCACGGTGGGGCATATTGCTTCATGTGGTTCACTAAAATATATACGTCAATGTGAATTCTTCGTTTAGTTAAATATGTGCGTGTGCGTATTTTCATATAGTATCTCTTACAATCTCTTATGATGATAAAATTCCAAGCTAGTTATTTACTTTGTGTATCTTTCAGCCACAATGTTTTCACCATTAATGGTTTTTTTTTTCTGCCAACTGTTGAAGTGGCGAACTCTGCAATTAAATTTTTTTTTACATTATCTACTTATCAAATATTGGGGTTATACATGTTAGGGATAATTACATGCTCCACCCATGATGTTTGGCGAAATTACACAATCCACCCACGAGGTTTCAAAAATTACTTTCCCCACCCATGTGGTTTTCTCTGTTTTACATTTAACAACTTTTCTAATTTTTGTTCAATTTAAAAGATGCTTAAACGTAGTCCGAAATGGATGAAACTTTACATGAATGGTGCTATAGTGTTATATTTTGATCTTATGTCAAATCCAAAGTTTTTTAAACTCACATATGACCTGTGGGACCCAATGAAACATGTGACATGTGAGCGCACTTTCATAGGGTCTTACAAGTAACATTTGAGCTTAAAAAACTGTATATTTGTCATTGAACCAAAATATAACACTTTAACATCGTTCATGTTAAATTTCATTAATTTCGGACAACGTTTAATAATCTTTTAAATTGAACAAAATTTTAGAAAAGTTGCTAGATGTAAAACGGGGGAAACCACATGGGTCGAGAAAGTAATTTTTAAAACCTCATGGGTGGAGTGTGTAATTTTACCAAACTTCATGGGTGGGGCATGTAATTTTCCCTACATGTTCTTATATTTTCCATAGGTGCAATGGTCCTTAGGTTTCAGAAGAAGTCTTGATGTCACTACAACTTATACAATCTTCGGAGGCAACTTTTATTGTCGGTGAATGAAATAATCTATGGAGGCAATGTTGGTTGCTTCAGCTGTTCTAAATCAAATGAGGCAATAAATGTTGTCTCTGTTGTTCACATTCATTAGAGGTGAAATAAACGATCCCCCCTTTGATTTTAACAACTAACCTACACAAACAAGGGCGACTCATTATTATTGCCACATTTGACACCTGTTGCAAAGGCAAAATAACATGTTCACCCCTTTTGATTTCCCACAACAGAGGCAGGCTATGAAGTCACCCCGTTTGTATGTATTCAATTTAAAGCACAACTCAACAGAGGCGGGAGATGCCTAGAGAATTTTCATAATGTCTAGAGAGAATGAGGGAGAGTATTGCAAAGAGTTGAGTGGGGGTTAAGGTATTAATGTGTCATCTTCCCAATAAATGAGACAAGAGGGGATGATTATACCCATACGAGGTAGATAGCATTCCAGCTTGCAAATGGCCCGTGACTTTACTAGCCAAGAAACTACTGACGATGACTACTAGTCTCTTCATTTTTTCGTGGTTGGTAAATAGTTCATCTATGAATCTCCATTCCTACGATGATGTGCGCATGATCCCTTTGACTCCGGTATAAATCTGAATGAACGCTCGATGATGGTCGTTAGGGTCGTAGGGTAAAATCTAAAGAAATCTGTCTATTTAGCTACTATTGTGAAGATAGTTATGTGGGTTGTGGTTTTATGGGTTTTGTGTTTGGTAAAGAGGAAAAAAGCTAGGCTAGAGGTTGTTTTTCAGGGTCAATATAATGGTATTCTTCTAAAGAGCACTTGGTCACCTTTCTTTCATCGAGATCTCATCAGGATTCAACCTCCTCTCGGATGTAGTGGATCGCTCACACAAGTGATGTGAATGACCTTTTGTTGTCCCTAGACTCTCATGACAATGGATGCTGTAACGACCCCGAACACGGCCTAGTGCTAAGGTCGTCACATACCGCGTATACACTACTCGATAACGCAAGACTCAGAGCGAAAGCGAACTCAAACCCGATGCATCAATACATACGTTAATAAAACCATTTGTTGACAATGGAATCCAAACATCGAAACAGAAGGTAAATCCGACACACCAGCCTATAGGCCACACAATGTCATAAGCATTTAGCGTGTAAATACAAATATAAAAGTCAAACAAAAGACTGAAACATAAAACTGAACTCCATAAAGATGAGAGAATCATCACGCGATAAATCTGTAATATGAGTATAAAAGGGTGAGCTCCACATGCTCAGCAAGCAGAATACTTCCTCAAAGAAGTTTACTCAACAAAAATCAAAAGGTGGGCGAAAACAGAAGAGACCAAAAGAGAGTTCACAAACAAAGTAAGCAGATGGGCTAATCAGCCCCCAAAACCGGACAGATCCACACCAAAACATTAGTCGAACCTTCAGTATCAAATCATGGGTGGGACCCTAGCAACCAGCTAACACATTGGAAGGGCACACACTACCGCCCTATGGATTCATAGACCTCACATCAAAAGCCGTGGAGACAGCTATTGAACTCGTCGATCACTAAACGTCCTAAGGGAAACCCTAAGGAACATAAACATAAGGATTTCCTGCACAACATGCTACGGGACAGCCCAACCCGACTATCTAAGGCTCAGAATCTAAGTGACTAGATCCCAAAACATAGGTTTGTAAATACAGAATGCAAGTGCATAAAAATGTATATAAACAACATATATAGCTTGTACACAGATTAGGGAATACAACCCCACAAACGGAAGTCAAAACGGAGCTCAAATGAAAAAGTTATACAAAATCAGAGGCCTGTCCGAACATGCATGTTCAGACATAAGCTGAGAGTTCAAACATTCCAAAAGTACTAAGTGTCCGGGCTTGCGTCCGACCTTGCAAGTTCGGACACATACCGAGAGTCATAAATCATAGGAATCACGATGTCCGAACATTTGTCTGAACGTCAATGTTCGGACGTATGTCGATAGTTTACAAACAGAGAAAACCCGATGTCCGAACTTGTGTCCGGACATGCAGGTTCGGACTACAGTCCTAGATTCGCACGCCAGACTCGTCCTCGCACTCCTTCCGAACATACATGTTCAGGCAGATGTTCAGACATGTTAAAAAACATAAGGGATTCATCACGCCCGCGCACTGTTCGAACTTCCACGATCGGACATGACGAACAGAGGCGAAAAACTGCCAAATTCTATAAAGAAAACTTGACAAAATCATCACGCAACGCACACCAAAATAGATCAACATAACCATGGGGTTTTAACCATCATTGAGCAGACTCAAAATAAGTGAAACCACACAATAAACCTCATTGAATCCCAAAGCAACAATAATCAAACTCATACCCCCCATGGGTAAGCACACAACCTCAATTCCATCCTCCACTTACTTGATTCGAAGGTAGTAATTCCAATACGAAAGCAAGAGCACTTGCAGGGCCACGAGTAGGCTAAAGAGACGGACAATAGTCACTGAATTTAACAACTAATCACGCCGCAAATCAGAAAACGATCCAACCCACACCGAGCAAACCGCCACAAAAACCACACACGACAAACCTAAATCGACGAAGGGAACACCCAAAGCAGCAAAGAAGAACAACCACAGCAGAGCAGCAACAACGAACCCCACAATGTAGAAGAACTCTTGAGGGAGGAGAATAAAGGAGAGAACACCACGTTCATTGAGGATGCGGAAACTGTCGCCAGAATAAACAACGCTGAACAACAAAAGAATATGAGGCTTTCCTACATAATAATAACTTACCAAATAAAAGAGGGAATGACCTCCTTGCCCTCTTCATTCTACCAAACAACTGAGACATCCTAAATAATATAAACACACAACCTAAGAGAAAGTCCAACTTAAGGAAACTGAAAACCGGGTTATAACATCATTCGCCCCTAAAAGAAATTTCATCCTTGAAATTCAACATACCTTGCCGCTCAAAGAGGGAAGGAAAATTAGCACGCAATTCCTCCTCGAGTTCCCAATTCACCTCATGCTCGGACTGATCAGACAACTGAACCTTTACCATAGGCATTGTCTTACTACGAAGGTGGCGGATGTCACGAGCTATAATTCGAATTGGAACTGCTTCATACGAGAAGTCTTCACGTAGCTGAAGAGGATTACACTCAATCACATGAGTCGGATCATGAACATACTTCCTGAGCATCGACATGTGGAACACAACGTGGACTCCTACCAAAGCTGGTGGCAAGGCCAACCTGTAGGGCACAGGGCCAATCCTCTCAAGCACCTCGAAAGGACCCATGAACCGAGGACTAAGCTTGCCTCTCTTGCCAAACTGAGCCACACCTCAAACTGGAGAAATCTTCAGATACACGTGATTCCCAACTTGAAACTCTAGTGGATGACGCCTCTGATCTGCATAACTCTTCTATCGGCTCTAGGCAAGCAACAGACGCTCCCGGATAGTCCTGATCTTGTCCACTGCTCCCTGAACCAACTCAGGTCCTACCAACACTCCCTCCTTCACATCATCCCTACAAATGGGAGATATGCACCTTCTACCATACAATGCCTCAAACGAAGCCATACCAATGCTCGACTAAAAGCTATTGTTGTAGGAAAACTTGATCAGAGTGACATGCTGATCCCAACTACCGTAAAAGTCTAGCACACAAGCCCTCAACATATCCTCCAAAATCGGATTTGTCCTCTCTGTCTAACTGTCAGACTGAGGATGATATGCAAAACTGAACACTAAATTTATCCCCCAAAGCCTTATGTACGCTACACCAGAACGAGACACGAACCTCGGATCTCTATCTGAAACAATGGTTTCCGGAACTCCATGCAACCTCACAACCTCATCCGTATATAGCCGAGCAAGGCACTCAAGGCTAAAGGTCTTCCTCATTGGCAGAAAATGGGCAGACTTAGTCATTCTATCCACAATGACCCATAACGCATCAAACCCTGAAGACATCCCAAGGAGGCCCACAATAAAATCTAGGCGAAAAACTGAAATGATATAGGGGTGCTGTGTGAAACCGAAAGTATTAGAGGAAATTCAGAAATAAATAGAAAGGAAT
The DNA here is from genome assembly GCA_023374045.1 of Limonium bicolor. NCBI lineage: Eukaryota > Viridiplantae > Streptophyta > Magnoliopsida > Caryophyllales > Plumbaginaceae > Limonium > Limonium bicolor. The sequence continues at coordinate 234,626,383 of CM041780.1, forward strand.
ATTAAAACTATAGATTATATAGTATTGTGTAAATGTTATGAGACTTAAGGGGTGAAAAAAAAATTAGGAAAAGTTTACTACAAAAACTGGAAATAAACGTGGCTGGGTAGTAATTACCGAAAGTTGTGTGCTCAAACAGTAACTACCGAAATTATAGGGGTGAAATTATAATTTAATGAAATAAGGAATTAAAACTATATAATATAATGTAATTAGAGGTCAAATATAAATTTTATGAAATTAATGGGATATAATGTAAATAACCAAAAATGTAGTGCCTTTATTCGAATTAAATTTTTAGTAGGTCCTATGTGGATATTTGGAGGAATTTGAAAAGAAATCTTGACTTAAGGAATTATGAAATTAAAACTATGGGTTATATAAGAAAAAGGAATTAATGTGTAAACATTAAAGTATTATTTAGAGATAGATTGTAAATAATGAAAGATATAAAATATTTGTGTCCGTATGTGACCTATAAATATTACTAAGGGATTAGTACAGTTGTTAAGTCAGTTAGATTATTAGAAACATATTATTTAAATAATACATGTATATACATTTAAGGATTCATTAAAATAAATCAAAGGGAAATAAAATAACGTGTTACACATGAATCATAAAGGTAATTAGAAAGGAAATCACCATACTAATATAAGTCTCGTAAATAAAGGCTACATGATAAATAAACGATACCTTAATTACAAACAAGGTTATGGGATGAAAGAAATATAAATGAACGATAATCACATTGCAACACGGTTTTTGGAATTAATACGTAAATGCATGAAGTGCATGCACATGCACGTAAAGGTTAAGATGTAGGAAAACGTTTCATAAGTAAACTAATAACCAGATGAATTATTGACACATTCGGTTACTAAATTATAGGCGGGATTCGTATTGGATAGCCGGGATTGCTAGACGAGATTAGACGGACGTCTATTAGGCCAAGGTATGGTTTCTTGTAGCCTGCTTGCTATCGAGTTATACCCGGCTTGTGTGCTAGTTGCTTGTTTGAAAACGACTACAAGATTAAAGCATGTAATACGGATTATTATTCTCATGCTGTGAATGTGTGTTTTCTAACCTGATCTGCTATTTGTCGTATTACTAACTACACGGTAGATTAGTTAAGACACACACAAGGAACAATTGAATTATGGATGGAATATCCAGAGGATTAAAGGAATAAATTTATTCCATTGAGAGGACTAACAAGAACCTCCTCACTAACTACTTACATAATTGATAAACGACATTACAATGACTAACAAAGTCAAGCTAGGAGAATTTAAATGATACTTAATTATTGGGGGGGTTGAGAGGATCCGGGTAGACCAGGCACGCGTGTTTATTGGATTGAGAAGGTGGTATCTGCAACAGATCCAATCTCATTGGAGTGCGTCTACGGACTGCGCTGCCCCGGAGCCAAGCGATTGGCTCAACGTCTTTGGTGTACGATCACCGACGGGGGTGAGTTATATGTATATATATATATACATATAAATGTATACATATGACACTGTTGGCACATATTATTGGTTTGTGATGTATAGCATTCACTTGATACGGGCCACCCACCCTAAGTTAAATTGTAAGCAGTCTAAAAATTTTGACTGTCTTGAGAACATTAAGATGTATATGTACAATCCCGTTGTGTGGATTGTAAGGTAAAAATTATCTGAACATAAACAATACCAATGAGAGGATTGCACTAACCGAGAAAAGAAAGGCAGGGGAGGGGAGGACTGGAGGATTAAAACTTAAATTAAGGTTAAGAGATGAAAGAATACTAACTCTGTTGTGACGATTTGATTCCATTGAGTAGGATCACTTGTGGATTATTGGTTGACTATGTGATTGGCATGCTGAGTGTTTACAGTGCTTTATTATATATGCATGTCTGTTAATAAATCAACCGCATGTTTATCCAACAAATTAGTTGAGTGTAGCCCAGTCGCACGTGGGCTACACGTTATCATACCAGCATTGTTGCTGAGCCTTTGGGCACCCCATTTTCAGGTATTTAACTAGAGAGCTTCAAGCGGATTGTAGTGGGTAGACGACGTTCGGGTTATGTTAATTTTGGTTAGAGATATTATTAGACTTGTGTTGTATTAATTAAGACTTAGTGACTCGGTATATGTTTTAAGGAGATTGGTATTGTATTTCCAGTCATTCGGACCGTAACATTTTGGATGGGAAGGCCTTGTCAGTCACGGGGGTGACTGGCGGCGGTAACACCAATGTTGTTTAAGTTATATCCGCTATGGGTTGTTGTTTAAGTTGGAGTTCATTAAACGCTAATTACGGAATTTAGAGTTGGGGTGTTATAAAAAGTGGTATCAGAGCGTAGTTACGCTCTGATGACTGGAAATACCAAGTCTAGAAATTCTAACAGTGGGTTAAGGGTTGTGAGTAGTGCGAGAGGCGCGTTAGTTAGGATTTTTCCCCAATGATTACTGGATATATATACAGATACCTACACGCACCCTCCACATCCCTAGTTCGAATTATTCAAGGAAAGAACGCAGAGAGGCGGGCAGTCTCCTCCTCCTCGGGAAGACCCGATTTGGCATTCACTTAATGTTATACAATCAATTCGGGAAGAAAACTTTACTATACATTAGTTCTAAGACCTGAAGCTTTGATTGGAGCGCAAAGTTTAAAGACGCTGCCAATGTAATCATACCTTTAGAAGGACCAATTTTATCGGTAACTTGTGTCGACATGCTTAGCAGTCGATGAAACCCTGCCCAACAAGTAAAGGGGAAGCACTACCAAGGGCGATGGAAAGGAAAAAGAAGCTACGGAAACCCGTGACAGATGTCCAATGGAGCATAACAGCGAAACAATACCATAGATGGTGAAGACCACATGAAAGTCTATTCGAAAGTGAGTAACCCAAGCCTCCACAACTCAAAAAGGTTACAAAGGCCTGACAAAGATAAACCAGACGAATAAGAAACATATGCGAATCGTACTCCGAGATATGGCAGCAGTGTTGTGCCTAAGGAGAGTCAATAACCTACAACCGCAATGAATGCGTGCAAATGGGAGCAAAAATGAAGGCGGAAACCACTACAAGGGTCACCTCGGAAGGAGGAACACCCTAATAAGGAGCCATCTTATCAAGGACGATCAACGAGCGACTTAGACAGTCATCCACCTAATACTGAGAGCGCAGGGGAAGAGCCGACAGGATGCCAAGTATGGTAAGATTAGAAGAATGCATAATAACCGCCACATGGTGTACCGATAAACCATCTTGCATGGCGCACTTGCTATAGCAAGTGCTGCCACAACGAACTATACGGGAAGCCGTGACAGCCAGGAGCAGCGTGCTACAATTTGATAACTATGGATACTGGATTGTGAACCCAAAAGATTGGGAGGAAGAGACCGCGAAAGAGCCTAACCGCTTGACCATTATAAATTTGAAGGGACATACCAGTTAGCAGGGAGACAAACTTGGCCAACCTTACTTAACACTACAATTACCAGTAACAATTTCCAACTTTAGATGTGTATACCTAGAACCTAAAGGACCTGCACCGACGACATCAACTTCAGACACTACAGGTAAGAAGTACCAAATCCACATTACAAACACCTTGACGATAGCCCACCAACATCGAAGATAAGAAACGAAAGGGAAAATCAAGGAAATCTTACCTAAAAGAATATTCCGAAATCATAAAGTTGAGACTTACCAAATAGGGAGCGTCTGATAAATTGGACAAGAGAAACAGAAGACCAGTGCCCGATACATACACATACATACACATGTAACCATATTCCAAACCTTGGAGGAGAATAGATGATACAGGCCAACAGGGGAATGAGTCGATACCAAGAAAAAAACAATCTACGAGAAGATATTAAAAATTTTATGTAGACGAGCGACACAACAATAACCGGGATCAAAACTCCCAGGACAACCACCAAGACCATTCTTCAATGAAGTTGATATTGCACCTCAGTAAGGAGAGTAAAGGATAAAGAAATTAAACGACGACCTACCCAAGGTCAAGAGACACTATAATCTTAAAAAGGGAAGCTCAAATCATCATACCTCAAAGTCAATACAGCTAACCCAACACACCTATAAACATTAGCCGATGTAACTGCCTTACTTAGTAACACCCAAGTATAATTGTTAAGGGTGCCAGCATTAACAAAGTTGAACAAAGCATTGTGGGAAAGCACATGATAACCAGAAAAATACCCAGTTTAAACACCATAAGATCGATGCCTAAAGTGAAGATATCCTTAGTTGCCGAGAAGACTCGAGTCTAAAAGAGCGAAGATATCGTCGCAAAAGACTTGCTAGTGAAAGTCATTAGAGAACCAGAAACCCTCGACTTGAAGAAGGAAAATGACAGGCAGTAAACAAATATCGAAGTACTTGAAGGAACACCCATAAGGGGAAGCAAGATGCACCAACCTTGTCATACAGTCCGGTACGACATCAGAAAATGTAACCAAATCGATTCGGAAGCGTGTAGAGAACTAGAAAGTTATGGAATAGGCCACAATGAGTAGAGCTCAACGTACAAGGAAGGATAAAAAGGGGCATATCTAAACCATGAACCGACTACAACGGTAGGTATGAGCGATTGCAAAACCTATAACTTATTGAGATTTAATTGCCAATAAAGGCACCACAGAGGGAAGAGAAACATCATATTTCAGTGGAGCGAAGAACAAACCAACAAAGCTTACACCGATTGAAGGGAATAAATAAATCACTTGACTATTGAGAATGGGAACTATAAACCCCAGAATTCCTTAGGAGTGTTCCAAAGACACATGTAAAAAACAAAAACTGTACCCTCGAACCTAGAACCAATTACCAGGAAGGAAGAAAGCAATAACTAGTGGGACCACACATAAATTGGAGTGACCAATGCTTAGAAGGACTCGTGAACTAGACAAAGTACTCATTTTTAAGTCATCCAAACAAGTGGTAAACACAATCATAAATAGTGAATGAACGTGATGAAGGCTAACCTACACATGAATTTGGACTGAAGCAATCAACTTCGTGTTAAAAGACAGCGACCTGATAGTACGACGTAGCAAGAGCCATAAATTTGAACCCTAAGAACTCCTAGTGCATTTTCACAAAAAAAAGGGGGATTGAACAAAGGTGGACGTTGGATTGAATTATTGAAGAATTGAATCAATGTATAATACACGAGTGACAAAACTAACCATAGCGGATGGCATGGCAACAATACCTATCTAAGGAAAAGTACATGGTGCACAAGAAAGCGACCATCACATGTGACCGTCAAACATTGACATAGAAGACCAATTTATGAATTAAACATGATGTGAATGAAAAATCGGTTGGAAGTCAGACTGCGAATTAACAACAGTAGTTTAGACCATATGAGGAGAGATGTCACAGGCAGCGCATTGCTAATCCCTAGTACATTTACATAAGAGACTGGAAGTGCATTCCTAGTAAATCATCATGAAAAATGAGATAATAGGCTCTATGGAAAGAGACCTCAACTGCCAGAGAATCGAGTCTGTACGAAATGCAGGAAGAAGGTAGAACATATCTAAGAACCAAGTAGATGATTTCCCTTGATTAAGTTCAGGAATAACCACATGTGTGTTATCATAAAGTGATGAAAGAGGAGATCGACAACATAATACTTCACAAGTTACCAACAACTAACCGTGTGACAGACACTACGAGTATACAAAAATGAGATGTGGGACGACCGCACTCCAAAGGAGCTTGCGGGCCTGACAGACTTATTTATAAGTAAGTCAGGTAAGTAGTAATGTACCAGTAGGGTACCCCATATATGTAAACGAGTAGTGTAAGGAACACAAGAAGTAGTCGACTCCATGTCACGGCCAGCGATGCAAATTCAGACCAGTGTTGATAATTACCTCGAACAATTGAAGAGAAATATCTCAGCTAAGCTAACGAATCCAAAGGAGACAGAGAACTCATCCCAAGATGAAATGATTAAGAGTTATGAGTGGGAGGAGCACTGAGTATTAAGTACAGACATCGGATGTGTCTCTAGATTTTCGAGAAAACTGTGAAGAGCAATAAACACTAAACAGTACCCCGGATTATACATAAACCTCAGACCAAAGGTTAGTCAATAGGAACAATTCAAACTACAGAGAGTACGATAAAAGCATGTACACTAAATCTCCAGGGCAATGGATAAACTATCTATAACTCATCAAGTCCGCATGTAACAAGAGATATTAAGCGTCGATTGGAAGACCTTTAATCCCAGAATTATAGGGATACGATGGATGAACAATACCTTAAGAAAAAGGGAAAAAGGAACAAGTAAAACTCTAAGTTATCAGGGTTATGCAGCAGAAGCTTGCGGGCCCATATCCCATAGGTTTAGCATAACCTAGGAAGGTGTGAGAATAAATGAGGGATGTTACCAAGTGACTTAGAGCCTATAGGCTAGAACCGAACCCTATTGTGAGATTGGTACAAACAGATAAAAACCCTTTATACACAGACCTCTCAACAATGATATGTATTATTGATTACGTGGACGTAATCATTTTTAAGGGGGGTAGAGTGCAAAATCGCTTAGAGTATATCTTACATATTGATTACGTAAACTACTGTGTGTGTAGCAAAAAGATTTGTTGTAATGTTTTATGTGTATGATACATAAACATATATATATATACATATACATATATTCCTACCTTGAGTTGTAGTTACTTAGCACAAAAGATGCGAGTACCTCATTAACTACACTGTGAGAATACATGCAAGGGACATGGTATATGAAACCATATGTGGGGATATTGAGATAAGTGAGTCAGTATGAAACTGATATGGAGCATAACGGGAATTGACTTCAATAGGAAACGGATGGTTGCTAGGAAATAGATTGATGTGGATAGTTTTGGAGATGAGTGATATACTTGAAATGTATTAACTTTGCGAGTATGACTAGAATTATAAAAAGATAGAAAACTGGAATTTGTTTAGTTAATTGATTGTTTCAAACTGACGTGGGAAGTTGAACTTGATTCCGTGAAAAACAAGAGAGACCGAACACAAATTGGGGTGGAAGGATAGTTCAACACTGATGCTGATCACATCAGGGTCGGATGATTCCTGAAACTCCCTATAAGTGGACACAGATATGAGTAGGTTATGAGCTTAGATGATTAGATAGTGTGTTCAATTACCTAAGGGGCCGTGGACCTTAGAGTCCTTCATCATTAGACCGGTGTGCCCGAGGGTGTTGTGTGCTTGCTACCTAAGGGGCCGTGGACCTCAGAGTCCTTTGTCATAAGACCGGTGTGCCTGTGGGTATTTATGAATGTTGTGGACTTAGAAAAGTCATTTTCTATGGTTTCATCATTGCGTCGTGGATGCTCCATACAATAAAATGGATTGACTCCTATGATATAAAACATATAAAGAGTATAGGAGGTATGAGACGGGAACAAAATATCTCTAGAGTATACTTACACACCAAGAATTCAAAATTGATAATGTGGGTGGATCACTTACACCCATAACGAAATAGTATGTGCACTCGTGTTGCACTTTGTTGATTGTATGATTGGTTGTGTACGTACACTGCACTATTGAAGGCTGATTATATGTGCACTTTTGTTGCACTTGGGTTGAATTTGAATAATATGTGCGCCTTGTTGCACTATGACTGGACTATATATACTCTTACTATACTATGATGAGGTTGCATGTGCACGTTTATTGCTTTTTTCCTGATTGTAGTCTACGTTGTGCTGGATACGCATAGGGCTTGAGCAATTTGGGCATGGGACTTGATCCCTAGGATTGACACTAGTTGTTGAACAAGATCTTTTAGGATCAATTGATTTAGGAATAAAACTTTAGGATTAATTGATTTAGGAATAAAACTTCAGGACAGAGTTCTTTTTAGGGGGGTAGATTGAAATACCCTGAACCTTCATTACCTTAATTAAAGGCGGATTAAATTAAAGGGAACTTAAACAAGGATTAGTTATTAAGCTATAAATGCTAATGAACTTAATTCGGTGGAGAATCATATCATACACCAAGGCATTTGTATGCACATAATTATATAGTCCATGGAAGTCATTGAACTTCACATTAAACAATGGACTAAAGAAGGAATAACTTTAAGGAGAAATCAACCATTAAAGTTAGTGTGACATGTTATACATTAATACATGTACTAAGATCATTAAATACTTTACAAATAACAATAAATAATAAGTATACCATTCATACAAATATACATATGGAATACACCTAAGGCAATAATAGTCCAAGTGGCAACACTTAAATGCATAATGCTATAATATATATAGTATACAATGTTACAAAAAAAAAAGAAAAAAAAAGGAAGGCTGTTGTACAGCCATGTAATCAGCCGTAAGCAAGGGACAAAGGGAACAAAAGCAAGTTATATATTAAACTACTACTTACTACACCATACTATATACTAGACTAGTACCTAACTCACCATGAGTTAAGGAGGAAGGAAATCAAAGGAAGCCCTTGCTGCTAGTCATTCTCGTATATACATAAAAACAACAAGAGGAAGAGATGAGAGAATAAAAATTAAATTACCATGTTCACATACCAAGTACAACACTTTACCATGAATCTAGGAAGGAAAAGAAAAATCTATCACCACCTCATCTCTGTTCAGCCGAGTGATATAAGGAAGAAATGAAAAGAAAACTAACAAGTACATTACGTACCACACCTAGCTACTAATCCATTATCAAATCCTTCTCCTTCTTCTCAAGCATTATGCAGCCATGCTGTCTCCCTCCCCCTCTTGATCACTTGCAAATTGGAAATGAAAAAGGAACAAGAGAGAGTAAAGTAAAGAGATGATTACTAGCTTGTACTTGCCTAGAATTAAAAAACATGAAGAAGTACTCATTACTCATTACCTCCATTCCAAATAAAACACCACCTCTTCACTCCCCCTTTTTCCTTGCCGGTACAACACCATCCCCTATTCCCACTTCTTTCAACCCAAAGTGGTAAGTCTATCCCCTCCTTCACTTCACTTCACTTCTTTGTTGAACTCCATTAAAGGGTTAAACGTATTAACTCCATAAAAGCTCATTTAGCCTTAAAATCTCACTTTTCCATTAATGACCAATTTGTTGTGCTCCATGTGAGGCTGGAAAGATTCACCAAGGAGGGCTGCTGTTAAATCGAGAGCTAGCACAATAAGAGAAGAATAAGATCACTTAACCAAGGTTAAATTATACTCAACTCTCACCCATTCCTTTCCTTCTTAATGGCCGAAATTGCCACCCTTCCTAACTCCATTTTATTCATCATTTAATGGGGAAAATTTCTTCACAATCCAAGCTCCAAGGTGCTGAAAAACCCTTGCATTTCCCTAAGGTAAAGTCCTTAAACTTGGTCTTTACATGTGTTTAAACACCTTCATTTCTAGAACAGCCAAGTGACTACTCCTTGTTATATTCCTATACCAAAACCGGAGAGCTCCAAGGGAAAAGACCCATCTTTGAGTTTCAAGGTAAATCCTAATCTTAGTGCACATTTTGGTGCCTTAAACCTTTAAATATACCTTGATATGTTGTGGTTTCCTAGAGGCCTTAACCTTGTGTCTTTTCTCCTCTTAACCATGGCTGTAATGGAGTCCAAAATCTGTGGTAGCTGGCCGAAAAATACAAGGGAGAAAAACAAGTTGGAAGACATACTTAAGGAGTGGTAAGTACATCATGTCTTTATGTCCTAAAATCCTCATTAACCTTAAGATTGAACAAACAAAACTAAACTAAACATTCCCTCACATAACAAGGTGACCGAGATTTAGGAGCCTTGGAGACCACACTTGAAGCACTGGGGTAAGTAAACTTAAGGCTTAATTAGTGTTTTAAAAATATCTTAAGTACCATCTCGTTATGGCCGAGAGTTAGCTGCTGAAAATGGGTTTAATTTGATCCCTAAATGACTAAAACTGCTATGGGACACTTGATTAAGTTTAAGGGTAATTTAGATACCTAAATGTCATTTTTACAAGTCAAGAACATGTATGTAAGTAAAAAATTGTAACCGGTTGTATGTGATGTCATTTCCGAAAATTCAATGTAATTTTATGGTCATTCTGATGTATTTAAAGTGCCTAAATTAGTTGATACCTTAGGCAAATTTTTAGATATGTTTTGTAAACATTTTATAACATTATAAGCTTTATAACATAGGTTACAAAACCATATGTTAAAATTTAGTAGCAACCGAGAACTAGTTGTATAAATGGGTTTATGAATGAGCTGTATGGTGTATAAAATTGTGTTATAATTTATAGGAGAACTAAATTTGATTATAAGTACTTAAATGACTAGTTTCATAAGTTTAAGGGGGTAAAGTATAATTTTTGGAAAGTTTGTGGCAAAACCTATAAAACTGAGAGCAAAACTATAATCTAGACTTTATAATGATGTATATAGTGTAGGAACTTATATTATAATTTTGGAAAATTAGATTAGGTTAAGGACTTAAAATGACAATTTATAATGTTTTAGGGCTATTCGAAAAATCTGGAAAATTAAGTGTCCAACCGATAAATGTGGAATTTTGGGTATGTTAGTGTAATAGAAGCTAATTTAATCAAGGTCAAAGTGTTGACCAAAAATTGGAGGTAAAATAATTAATAACTAAATATAAAGTTTATAAAGTTTTGGGGGTGAAATGTAATTAAAGGAAGTGTGCAAAACCGAATTAAATTGTGGGTTGTAGTATAAATTATAGAAGATAGTGGTACATTCGAATTAACCAAAATAAAATATTAAAACTATAGGTTATATAATGTTTACATAGATGTTATAAGGTTTAAGGGTTAAAATGTAAATATAGGAAAAGTTGTGTAACACCCCGTCCTATAGCCAATCGTGGTTACTGTAATTTAACAACTTAAACTTAAACATCGCAGCGGAAAATCTTACACGGGACCTTGCCACGGTCTGATCAAAAGAATATACGAAACTGAAGTATTACATCACTTATCCAAAAGACTGCACAACCATCCAAAACATCCACCAACTGAGTTCATAGTATTTCAGTTAACAACATAACTACTACCAGTTTAATATCAACAGACGGGAGCACAAGCGCAACCCGTATTCAAGATAAAAGTCCCACCTAAGTCTACCCACTCCTACTCTCATGATGTGACTTCATGGGCCGCTTACCTGTAAAAGTAAAAACAGCCCCCAAAGGGGGTCAGCACGAATGCTGGTACGACCCTCTCATGGCCCCCAAGCTAACGGGACTACGACGACTAATTGTCGATAGCATGGAATTTGATTAGAATCACAATCATAATATGAAGTGCAATAAAACAACATTCCACAGATGAACATACACAGTCCTTCCTCAAATGAACAACTTAAAGCGTTCTCTTAGTAAGTGAGTTAGATCTAAACCCCTTAGGTCCACATTCTCCTTAATCTTATATTTGCCAACCGTTTTACCATTATACTGGTTAGCCCTTAGTTGGTTGCTTATTTTTGTAGAGCTTGGTTAACCCTAGCCGGCAGCAGTGCACTTACCAGCAATAAGAAACCTTTCTTAGTTTGTTGGGGATGTAGGCTTGATCCCCCCACGCCATCCTTAATGTGCCTCCCACCTCAAACAGTAGTCCGGGTGGTCGAGTCGGTTTGTTGACCCTAGGCGACGAGTCTGAGGACAAGTCTTATTTGGAAGTCGGATCTGATTCAGATACCGACCTCCCCCAATACACATGTGCTGGTACCATTCCGGATTCCTCACTCCCACCCCGAGTTACGGTTAGTGAAAGTCTTAAATTTCATGTGTTAGTTAAACCTTAACGGGTATTAACCAACAGTTTCCAATGTATAATTCCTCTCCTTCACTCAATAAATACCAAGCTTAGTTAGTAGCTAATCTCAAGTCTCGTGGGTTAGTGTAAAGAGAACACATTCACAATGAGAACCATAAAAACCGGTTGCATGCTTTATCTTGTCTTAGTCATAGCAAATAAACAGATAGCACACAAGCCGAGGGACACCTCGTTAGCAAGCAGGTCACAAGAAAGACTGTACCGTTCACCGTCGATTGTCCCGGTTATTTAATTCTTCTCCGGTTCCAAACTTTCAAATCCGAAAATGTTCATCCAACTTAGATCATTAACTGCTACACATTACTTAATCTCTCAACTTACTTAACCTTTAATGATCCCCACCTAACGCCCCTTAAGCTTTACAACTTAATCTTGGGAACTTAACCTTAAACATTAAAGTTTATACTTAACTTAATCCCTTAGGCCTTTATGTTTCTAATCATCATTGCCCCCTCAATGTGGTACTACCAATACCACTTAACATTCTTAGTTTTAGTTTTTAGTTTTTTTTAAAAGTCTTAAGGGTCGACCGACCTTACCGACCGACCTTACCCAAGGTCGGTCCATTCCAGAACATATTACCGTTTGAAAATTTTACCCCGACCGACCTTGCAAGTCCGGTCCCCAAGGTTGGTCTATTCCCGAGAGTTTTCCCCTTTGAAAATTTAGGCCCGACCGACCTTGTCAAGGTCAGTCCCAAGTTCGGTCGATTCCAGAGACCAATTCACGTACAAAATTTTAGGCATGACCGACCGGGCAAGTCCGGTCCCAAGGTCGGTCCATTCCCGAGACTCAATCCGTACACAAAATCCAAGCCTGACCGACCTTGTAAGTCCGGTCCCCAAGGTCGGTCTATTCCAGAAAGTTTCCCGATAGTGTAAACTGGGCTCGACCGACCTTGCAGGTCCGGTCCCCAAGGTCGGTCTGCTCCAGACCCTTTGTTTTTAATTGCCCATTTGACCCCAAACTTCACCTTATACAACCTAGTGTGTTCTAACCTTATTTGGGCACTTCAAACACACTTTTAGCCATCCACCAAACCCCTTAAATCACTCACCAAAATCCACTTTAGCCATTATGCATTTTCTTGTAATAATGCCAACAGTTGTAATGCTTTTCACTAGGCTTCTAAGTGGTGGTTCATACCTATAATAACCACTATTCCAAAGTGTTTTCTCACCACTATAACATCATCTCCCAAGCATTATTTATCCACAGCACCTCCCTTACACAAACTCCTACTATTTCCCTCAAGCTTACACTTAGATTCTCACAAGGCATTATTCCTCCTTTGTTTACTAAAACTTGCACAAGACTTAATCTCCCACTATATCCCTAGAGCATTAAACCCACTCATTTGAACTCTAATTCCTTCAAGACAACTCCTAAGTCCTTTAAACACTCAAGAACACTCTAGTTCACTTTCTTTCACCAATTTAAGCCTAAGAATTCCTAGTTCCTTCTAGGTCATCAAACTTCATCAATACACCTTAAACTCCTTGTTTCCTCACTAAATTTTGACATGGCTTCTTTAGTATATTTCTATATCCAAACACATGGTTTTTACCATTTAACAATCTTGAACACCCAAATTCTTTCCACAAATTCTTAACACTCATTTTACACCAAAACTACGCTACATCACAATATAGTGCATAAACTTAAATTGCTTGGCACTTAGGCCCTTAAATGACTTGGCTCTTAGGCCCTTAAATGCATAAATCTTAAACACTGAATTTCCCACATAATAATTGCCTTTAACCTACAAATACACACAACAAGGCTCCCATTGCAATTTAAATGTTCTTATAATTCACCTTGACATTCTTAAACTATCTCTTTTCTCATTTGCTCCTTAGTCACAAGTTCTCAAATATAATCATTGTTTCTCCTAGGTTTTACAACTCTTTCCTAATATAAACTCTACACTAAACTCATCACATATCTAAATCTCATTCCCTTAAACAATAAAACACCTTAAGGCAAGTAATTTACCTTGTTCTCCTACAAGCTCTCAAACTTTTCTCCTTAGGTTTTTCCCTTGCTCAATCTCGGTCACCAACAAATTCTCCTTGCCAATGTTCTAACCAGTATCCAATGACTTTAATGAGTGCTAGATAATACATTAACCTTAAGGAACAAACCCTAGGTTAAAAATGTGTTTTAAGGTATTGAATTAAATGTTTTACCTTGGATTCTCAAGACAAGCTTGGATATGAATCAAGAAGGACCTCCTCTATCCCTTGGAGAATAGAAACAAGCTAGAACAAGGCATAAAATGGAGCCCCATGAGTATAAATTTTCGGACAAGGGAAGAAATGGTGGAAACCTAGATTTTCTTACATATTCTTTACCTTAAGAGAATGGAGAAGCCAATGAACTCCTCAAACTTATATTTCCTCCTCTAATGACGGTTTGGCTTGGCACCAAAATGAAGTTATTAAAGTTTTGGAAAGATAGAAAGAGAGAGCTTGAGCTAACTAAGAAGAATATATGCTTTGTTTTAATTTTGGAGCTAAAATGAGTGAGTTATGGTCAAAGCAAGGTGGAGCTAGCATGGAGGTTGAGTTTTACGTGAATGGATAAGAAAGAGAGCAAGAGAAAACGGTGAAGAAGAAGAATGAAGAAAGGAGGAGAGAGGTAGCCTAAATGAGATATTTGTTTCAAAAGTAAATAGTAACCTTACTTTATCTCCTCTTTTCTTTTTAGTTATTTGATCATGTGGTGAATCACCACCTTAAAAACCGGCCACCCCCTTTAATTAAGGCTAGTCATGGTCTTGTTTGACCATTTAATTAGACATAGTTGACTAAAGACTAAACTAGGCACTATTTGGTTACTATTCACAAACTAGTGCACATATTTGTGAAATTTTTGATTTCCCATTGATTTAGACTTCCTAATGTGATACTAAGTAGTACACAAGTTAATTAAGAAGTAATCATGGGCATTTAGCCACATAAAACCCCTTTCTAAGACAATTTTTCAAAAATGTGCTTTAAGAGTCCTTAAAGCACAATTTGTGTTTTAACTTGTTTTTGAGCTTGGTTTTCTTTGGTAATTGATTTAACATGACCATTAGGATATTACTAAGGTCTAAGAATGATATTTGGATGCTCACCCAAGTCACTCCAAGCTTAGAGCACGTTTTTGCTTAAACTGCTCTTATGGTGTTTCCTTGTGTTTCCTTTAGTTTAAATTGTTTCTTAATGTTTCTAAGGCATTATCTAGCCTTCTTACATCTTATTTTATCATCTAAACACCATATCTAGGTTTGGGGTATTTCAAGTTGGGTGAAAAAATGAAATGATATAGGGGCTACTGTGTGAAACTGGAAGTATTAGGGGGGAATTCATAAATAAATAGAGAGGAATATTAAAACTATAGATTATATAGTATTGTGTAAATGCTATGAGACTTAAGGGGTGAAAAAAAGAATTTAGGAAAAGTTTACTACAAAAACCGGAAATAAACGTGGCTGGGTAGTAATTACCGAAAGTTGTGTGCCCAAACAGTAACTACCGAAATTATAGGGGTGAAATTATAATTTAATGAAATAAGGAATTAAAACTATATAATATAATGTAATTAGAGGTGAAATGAAAAGTTTATGAAATTGATGGGATATAATGTAAATAACCGAAAATGTAGTGCCTTTATTCGAATTAAAATTTTAATAGGTCCTATGTGGATATTTGGAGGAATTAGAAAAGAAATCTTGACTTAAGGAATTATGAAATTTAAACTATGGGTTATATAGAAAAAGGAATTAATGTGTAAACATTAAAGTATTATTTGGAGATAGATTGTAAATAATGAAAGATATAAAATATTTGTGTTTGTATGTGACCTATAAATATTACTAAGGGATTAGTAACGTTGTTAAGTCAGCTAGACAATTAGAAACATATGATTTAAATAATAAATATATATACATTTAAGGATTCCTTAAAATAAATCAAAGGGAAATAAAATAACGTGTTACACATGAATCATGAAGGTAATTAGAAAGGAAATCACCATACTAATATAAGTCTCTTAAATAAAGGCTACATGGTAAATAAACGATACCGTAATTACGAACAAGGTTATGGGATGAAAGAAATATAAATGAACGATAATCACATTGCAACACGGTTTTTGGAATTAATACGTAAATGCATGGAGTGCATGCATATGCACGTAAGGATTAAGATGTAGGAAAACGTTTCATAAGTAAACTAATAACTGGATGAATTATTGACACATTCGGTTAATAAATTATAGGTGAGATTCGTATTGGATAGCCGAGATTGCTAGACGAGATTAGGCAGACGTCTATTAGGCCAAGATATGGTTTCTTGTAGCCTGCTTGCTAGCGGGTTATACTCAGCTTATGCTAGTTGCTTGTTTGAAAAACGACTACACGATTAAAGCATGTAATACGGAATATTAGTCTCATGCTGTGAATGTGTGTTTTCTAACCTGATCTGTTATTTGTCGTATTACTAACTACACGGTAGATTAGTTAAGACACACACAAGGAACAATTGAATTATGGATGGAATATCCAGAGGATTAAGGGAATACAAATTTATTCCATTGAGAGGACTAACAAGAACCTCCTCACTAACTACTTACATAATTGATTAACGACATTACAATGACTAACAAAGTCATGCTATGAGCATTTAAATGATACTTAATTATTGGGGGGTTGAGAGGATCCGGGTAGACCGGGCACGCGTGTTTATTGGATTGAGAAGGTGGTATCTGCAACAGATCCAACCTCATTGGAGTGCGTCTACGGACTACGCTGCCCCGGAGCCAAGTGATTGGCTCAACGTCTTTGGTGTACGATCACCGACGGGGGTGAGTTATATGTATATATATATATATATAAATGTATACATATGACACTGTTGGCACTTATTATTGGTTTGTGATGTATATCATTCACTTGATACGAGCCACCCGCCCTAAGTTAAACTGTAAGCAGTCTAAAAATTCTGACTGTCTTGAGAACATTAAGATATATATGCACAATCCCGTTGTGTGGATTGTAAGGTAAAAATTATCTGAACATAAACAATACCATTTAGAGGATTGCACTAGCCGAGAAGAGAAAGTCAAGGGAGGACTGAAGGATTAAAACTTAAATTAAGGTTAAGAGATGAAAGAATACTAACTCTGTTGTGACGATTTGATCCCATTGAGTGGGATCACTTGTGGATTATTGGTTGACTATGTGATTGGCATGCTGAGTGTTTACAGTACTTCATTATATATGCATGTCTGTTAATAAATCAACCGCATGTTTATCTGACCAATTAATTGAGTGTAGCCCGGTCGCACGTGGGCTACACGTTATCATACCAACGTTGTTCCTGAGCCTTCGGGCACCCCATTTTCAGGTACTTAACTGGAAGCTTCAAGCGGAGCGTAGTAGGTAGACGACGTTCGGGTTATGTTAATTTTGGTTAGAGATATTATTAGACTTGTGTTGTATTAATTAAGACTTAGTGACTCGGTATGTATTTTAAGGAGATTGGTATTGTATTTCCAGTCATTCGGACCGTAACATTTTGGATAGGAAGGCCTTGTCAATCACGGGGGTGACTGGCGGTGGTAACACCAATGTTGTTTAAGTTATATCCGCTGCGGGTTGTTGTTTTTGTTGGAGTTCATTAAATGCTAACTACGTGATTTAGAGTTGGGGTGTTACACCATCGGTCTCATACTGACACTGCCAAATATGATGAAACTATGTGTTTGATGGCTGGAGATAAGGTTCTTCAATCTCTTATAAGGGATCAGGTAAGTTCTTAAAGCTTGAATGGTTTTTATGATAGTTCTTTTGAGTCACAAGTGTTTGATGTGTTGAAAAATGCTCTTTCAAAAATTCGGGATTTGGAAGCGAAACAGGAACATAACACTGAGTCTCATACTATGATTAGTAAACAACAAGAAGAGATGATTGTTTTAAAAGAACAAAATAAGGAGTTGGCATCTTAGTTAGTCTTAAACTCAGCTAAGGTTGTTCAATCCACGTTTACTGCACCCTTCAGTACTAAACTGAGTTCTATTCCTGAGTGAGCAGAAAAAGAAATTTAATCTCTCAAAGCTGATAATGAGTGGACATGTCAGGATAATGCTGGTTTATAAAGGCAGTGTGATGCACTTAGTAGAAAATTAGACATTATGACTTTGAAAAATCTCTCTCGGTATAAAGGAAAAGCTAAACTTAATGAAATGGTAGGTCGACCTAATCAAGGACATGCTAGTCTAGGGTTTTATGGCACTACTTCATCGACGTCTAATGTTTTACCTCAGAAACAAAATTCACAGACTGGGATTGATCCTACAAGACATCATAGTGTTGCTAATCTACGAACTTCATATACTTCGGCTATGAATGTCGCTTCACATGTAAGGATAGAGTGTAGTTACTGTCATATACATGGTCACCATATTCATTCATGCTATAAGCTTCAACGTAAGAATACTCGACTTGGTCAGTCTAATACTGTTAACTATGCTCAGCTTTATATCAATCTTAGACGACCCAGACAACAATGGGTCCCTAAGCGGCACTAACTGTTTTCTCTTCTTAGGATAATAAAGACATCCAAATGGATGGATGATGGACTTTGGATGCTCTCTTCGTATGAATGTAAATCATGATCTACTAACGTTGGTTTGGCTTTTGATGTAGGATCTGCCTTCTTCATAGATCGAGACTGATAAAAAAATACTTCTGGTTCTACCCAAATGGATCAGTTCAAGCCTGGTGTCTTGGTTTTTCTCATAGGCAATCATATATTGCACCCTTCTTCATTGAAGCTATATATATTGTTGCTACTACTTGATGCGCCCACAACCTCTACCTACAATATCAATTGGCTGACTATGGTGTTCCTTAGTCTCTTGTGCCAATCTACTACGATATTCTTTTAAGCATTGCACTGACAAAGAATTCAGTTCAACATTCCATGATTTGTCATCACTTTTCTCAAAATCAAGTTGGTGAGAATATTATGGATCTCCTTCATTGTGTCACTAATCAGCAATTGGCAAACACTTTCACCAAAGCTCTTCCACACAAAACATTACCTTCCTTCAGTATTGCACTATGGATATTCAATGTTGACAAAGGTGTATTCTTTTTATTTATCGTATTGACTTCTATTGTGTGCATCAAACTTGGTACTTTAGAGTGAGTGGAGCATGACGTATATATTATTATTTCATTTTACTTCATAATAAAGTGAGGATTACTTTTCTTTCTGTGGCATTTCTTAATTATTAATTTGGCTGACCTTGATCAAATTCTAAGTTGGAACATTTAACATCTGGTGGCTCTATCCATTTATTACCACCACTTAAATTTCTAGTTTTCTATACCTGACCAACTGTCCCCTCAACATAGAACCCACTTTCGCTGGTCACTTTACACTCACCATTTTCTCTACAAGTTTCCTGTACAATTTTGCCAGTTTCTTTGTTGTGCACATTTTTACCTCACCAGTGGCTTTCATACTAGTCTTTTTGCTAGTCTCTTCTTCCTATCGCATAAAGGATTCTCACATAACATGTAAAAGGGTGATTCACTTTTGGTTGTACAAGCATCATCCAACTTCAGATGCTAGCTTGTCTCAGCACAAGGCTGAACAGCCATGTTCAAGACTAGAACTGAGGCTTACTGGGAAGAAATAAAGAAATTTTGCAACACTCTACAAACAGAGATTAGTATCAATCTTACCACTTATGATGTACCATATTTTGCACGATATTACACAAATAATTCTTCATATTGTACCTCTGGATGATGTCATGTCTACGCCTCTAGATCATAATCATGACTGGATCCACAACTCTCTCCAAGATGGGTCTTGGACTGAACGATGATCAGTGCATTGTTAAACAACCACTAAAGGCTTCAGGTGTGTCTTCACAACCCTTAGAGCTTATGGCCGGTCTACCTAAGCAAAGGAAGGAACTTGTAGAGGCTGTTCTTGAAGGCCTAACTTATATTGTCACACACATGGTATTCTTGAAGTATGTGTTGATCTTTTTCCCTTTTATCTTGTTACCTTTAATTTTGATAACCAGCTTCCTAGTCAGCCTTAGCTAGACTCTGCCACACTTTCATGCCTATTCACTGCCTTTTCTATGGACAACCTATCCTTATGTTCTGTGTTCTTACTCATGAATTTGTATAAAATGCCATTTTAATGATCTTGCATGCTATTTTACACTTGGTGAGATATACTTTTTAGTACCATTTTTTGATTTCGCAAAAGGGGGAAATATGGTGGATAATTTGAATATGTTACTTGATTAACCAAATCTCATTCAAGTGCTGCAAGGTTTTAACATCTTCAGGGGGAATGCTCGTTTTAAGGGGGAATGCTACATTATCTCACCATACAAAGTTTGCTCACATAAAAAAAGGGGAAATTGTAAATGCATATTTACTGAAGGTTTTTGATGTGGCAAAATTACCAGACCAAGGATTGCCTATATTATCTCAACAACCTCTATAGTCAGCTTTGAGTAGAAGATCTTTACAGAATATTTACTCAGTACTCAGAAGGAGTAAAATCAGAGGCACCAGCATTATACTAGGAAACAGTTTAGAGATATTTTTGGATCTTGTATTTGTATTTATATTAGTTTTAGATAAAGATTTTTTGTAGATATTTAGGAGGTTGTTATCTTCCTCCAAGGTAGTATAAATGTACAGCAAAAACATCAGAAAAGGTAGAGCTTCTACCATAAAAAGATAGTCTTTGAGAGAGAAGAGAGTTGTTGATATTTTTCAACATTTTGTCTAGAATTAGACGTGAGAGTGATTGTTCAAAGTGTTGAACAAATCAGGTGAGGAGTTTTCAAGTTATCAATAATAAGATTGGTACCAGAGTTTTTCTTCTAAACACTTTCTATCTCGTTCTTCATTTCTGCTCTCTGTCAGTCTCGTACTGAGGCTTCTGATTTTATACATTACGAACTTACACTACCCCAACCCATGAAACCGAGAAACCCCTTACCCTCACTCACCATCTTTTGTGGTGTGTTCAATGTTAGACAAAATGTGTTGAAAGTTAGTCAAAACTGGTCAAAGTTAATCGATACCGGTCAAATGCATATCAATGTTGTTCAATGGCAGTCAAAATCAATCAATCAAAACATATTTAAACTAATTAAAACATGTTAGAACAGGTCCACACAAGTCAAAACACCTTTAAAATGTCTATCATAAGTCAAAACGACACAAACCGATCATAAACGCAATGTTTAATACCCCGGATCTAGAAATCATGATTAAATTACTCTAATATGATTATTAAAGGCCTAATGGTGCCTAAAGAGTATTGGTAAGGGAAATAAAACCAAAAGAAGAGAGAAAATGCGTAAAACGTGAAAAACGCTAAAATGCGCATTAAATAAGTATAAGAGATATATGATCTCGTTAGGGTCCGAGATGGATTCCTAAGGCTTAGTTAGGCCTAATTAGTACACGGAATGATTCCCGAAGAAAACGGATCCAAATAATGGATTAAAACGCTAACGGAGTTTTAAAGCACGTTTTTCGAGAAAACCCGAAAACGTGACTTTAAGTGGTCAAACGGACCCGTAAAAATTATGGTTGACTATATAACTATAATTAAGTATTAATGGGAGTTTAATAACCATTAAAAATAAAGAAACAAGAAAATCCGAAAAACGGGCCGGTTGTGAATATGCCAAACCGGGTAAAATAACGAGCGTTTTCTGTCAGAAACCGAAAACGCTCCAGCTCACTAATAATGTGGGACCAGTTTTATAACTACACACACACCTATACTTAAGTAATTAGCTAGCTTTTATTAAGTCACAAAAGGACAAAGTAATAAAGTAGAGGAGGGGAATAGTGAAAGAGATATAAGTAACTCTCTCACCTTCTCTCATTCTTCTCACTCACGATTATTTCTTCCCCCTCCAAGCTGAGCTTCTTCTCCTCTGTTAAATGGCGATTTCATAAGCAGCACACAACCTTCATCTTCTTCCTCCTCTAACTTGCTCATTTCTTCACCAAATCACACAAAAACACCACCGTTAGATTCGTATCGGCAAGGGCTACGTTTTCCACCCTTCGAAAGCTTGGAACCTCCATCTTCACCTCCATGGCAGTTTGGCCTTTTGAAGCTTGAAGGGGTTCTCTTGACTCTCCATCATCTCCTTAATGCTTTAAGGTAAAAATATAAGCAAGAGTTCATCATTTCTAGCTTGTTCTTGTAATTTGGAAAATTTTCCCAACGTTGAAAATTTCCTCCATTTCAGCCGATTGCTCCATGCCTTTGTGGGGTGTTGGAAATTCCTTCAATTGATTGCCAAGCTACCCATTTGGTCATTCTAAGGTAATACCTAAGTTAGAGCCTTAAAACTAGCTCCTTAAATTACTAGTTTTGTGAGGAAAGCTTGAACTAAATTGACTTGTTTTGTGTGGTGTGGGGATATGATTGTAGTTAGCAATCTATGCCCCTCTGTTTGGTGTGGAAACAAGAAGAGAAATAAGGAACAAGAGAAAGAGGAAGAAGAGAAAGAAAACCGAAAACTAACAAGGTAATGAGCTCACCTTGAGCTAGTTTTGTTGCTTGCAAAACAGATTTTTAATGTAGAATTAAGGATCTTGTTTTAGTGTAGTTAAGATACTACAATTTGAATGAGTAATGAGGATGTTTAATGTTGTTTAAGTGTGAGAAATAAGCTTGGGAACTATGCTAGTTTATTTGTGTGAACAATGGGAATTTGATGTGTTTTTGATGCCTAAAAAAACAGGGGTGAAGAAGTGGTTATGAGCTGATTTAATTGTGGTGAAAATGTTTGGGAAGTAGGCAAGTGCTGTCAAAAATTGCCTAGGAGAGTATGGACTTGGGTGTTTCATTTAATGGAAGAAACTAGGTGTGTTTAAGAGCTGTTAAGTGTGTGATTAATGGTTTGAAAACCAAACAAAGAAAGTGTGTTAGGTGTAAAAATAATGTCATATGAGTGCTGGGAATGGCATTAAAGATGGAAGTTTGAATGGTAAGAAGAGGGTTCCAAAATCTGTTACAGGAAGTAAAAGAACAAGAAAACTAGTTATGAAAGTGTAAGTGAATTTTAAGTGAAATTAACTAGAGTTTGTGAGTGCACTTGGTGCTTAGTTTAAGGTGGTTTAGGTGGGTAATTAGGTGCTAAAACATGTGGATTATAAGTGGGAAAGATTGGGAAATCAAATGGTGGAAGAATGGAGTTGTAACAGATTTGGAAATGCCAAATCTGTAAAATCTGTAGCAGGGTCCGGGACTAGGTCTAGGACCATGTTCCGGACCACCCCTAAAATAACCCCAAGAGTTTTTCAGTTTGATAGGTCCAGGACTTAAGTCCCTACCCATGTCCCGGACCACCCCTTAAATAATAGCCGAGGATAGAAGTCTGCACCTGGTCCGGGACTAGAGATATGGACAAGGTCCCGGACCATATTGAAATTCATGCCGGGAGTTCGAGTGCAGGTTTGGTCCGGGACTTAACAGATGTATAAGGTCCCGGACCACTTCAAAAATATGGCCGAGAGTTAAGACCAGCATTGGTCCGGGACTTAAGGTGGGGACCAAGTCCCGGACCACCCCCAGAACCCTACAGAAAGTGTTTTTAAGGTTTATAAAGATGGGGGTTTGAATGTTAATGATGTTATAAGATGTTAAGGCCTTGTTTGGTGACATGTAAAGACCCTAGGAAGTGTAAGAAGGTGTTAGAAGTGATTGAGAAGTGAGAACTCAAGTTAACAAGAGTAAAACCGTGATAACGGGATAACGGGGCATGTACGGGAGTAGCATTTTATTATGTACCGTATGAGCCTAGTATTAATAATAATGTTTGAAACATTATCAGAGAATCGTGCGTGACCCGAGCATGGTGAGATGACACGGTAAAAGTAAAAACCCCGGTGAAAGGTATGATTTTCTCATACTCCGCGTGCTAACCGAGTTACATTGATTTGTGTGTTTGTGTGCCGGCTTAATCAAGACTAAAGCATGAAAATAATCCCTTGTTTGATTATGTATGTCATGTTGTATGTTAAATTAGCTAACATACTTGTATGCCGGTGTGGTCTAACATAGAGTAAAGACCGACTCATAGTGAGTAACGTTTGGCTAGAGACCAATAGATCGGGTCGATGCTTGTGATATCAAAAATGTGCAAACACACAAACTATCCGTTAAAGTATAACGAAAACGCAAACATATGAACTCTCTAGAATATGAGGAGAAGTACGGGTTGAGTAAATACCCGATAACGGTTAGAAACCATATTGAAACAATCCACGAAACAAATGAGAGTGGAAAGTGAAGTGAACCTACTTCAAGAGGATTACAGATAGTTCGAAGATGTGAACTAGTAAAGAAGGTAAAAGAGACCTAAGGGATTAGTAGCTCCCTTGAGACATGGTCGACCTCCTATATGAGGATTTTACCGATTTAAGATAATAACCGAAAGTATGAGTAAGTGGAATGTATGAGTAACTCTTAAAACCTAAGATTAACCGAACTTAAGTAATGTTCCCAAAGTCATTAGAAACATCGAGAGTGATGCTTCTAGACTAATATACATAATATTATTATAACTCCGAGAGAGGAGTGTATGGGGATGAGAGTAGTCCAAAAGTAGTCGGACCTATGTAAAAGAGTTAGGAACTAAGAGAGAGAGTTCCGTGAGCTAGTTGAACCTTCCCACCATGCTAGACCAGAGTAGGGTCGAAACCGGGGAAGTAAGACTATGCTCGAGAGCCATGAGTTTTGGCCTAAGTATGTATTTAGAGTAACAAGCGTGACGTAGGAGACCTGTAGTGTCTCAAGAATCTACAAGAGCTTGAGTATAAATAACCCAAGAGTGTGGGTGAGATAATGAGTATAAGTAACCCGAGAGAATGGGTGAGTATAGTACGAGTAGCCCAAGAGAATGGGTGTGTATATGAATACGTAACCCGAGAGAGCGGGTGAGATATTGAATAAGTAAACAAGGCATAGTGAAGTATAACCCTCAAGGCCTAAGAGTAAACTGATACAACTAACAACCTCGTTATGTTAGTTAGGAATTGTGTTCCGTGATTGGATGTAGATTCCTTGAGTAATATACATATATATTGTATTGCTATGATGCATGTTGTTTGACTAAATGAACTCCATGTATATCCGACAAAGTAGTCGGCGTACCCCGGTTAGCGCTCATGGTATGCGAATTTCATATGCAGCGTTAAGCTGAGCCCCTAGGGGCAACATTTTTATTTTTCAGGTACACCGAAGATGTTACCGTTCGAGAGTAGGAGGGGTCGGTGGGTTGCATGGGTAGTTAGATTTAATTACTTATGTATTGAAAGAGGTGTAAGACCGAATATGTTGTCGGCATCCATATATTGTAGACTCGGTATAGTAAAGAAGTGAGTTGAGTATTGTATTTGTATTGTGTATTCGGTTGTTCCAGTTCATTAGACCGTTACTGTATGTGGAAATAAGCCTGGTTAGCCATATGGGTGGCTAACGGCGTTGTATCACCCTCTGTTGTATTTAGAGTTCCGCTGCGAGTTTATTGGTAATTGTGACAGTTAAGAGGTAATGGCGTGATTAGCAGATGGGGTGTTACAAAAATGGTATCAGAGCGAAGTATCGCTCTGATGACTGGAAATACCGAGCTTAGGAATACCGAGTTAGGAATCAGAGACTTAGGGCTAAGGGTTGAGTGGTAGCGTGAGAGATGCGCTAGTTAGGAACTTCTAGTATGATCTGGATACCTACAATACCAGACCCGCCCTCCATAACCCCTGTATTTGAAAGCTCGGGAAAGAACGCCAGAGAGACGGGGAAACCCAATCTGGCAGTTATTAAATATTACAATACGAACCAGAACCTGTCATGCGGTAGATCCCGAGAACCGGAAACCCCGGCGACGGATCCCGCTGGAGCGACCATAACCGCACTCGATGGCGAGACGTCGAAACATCCTATTTAGGGAGACCAGAATCTGTGGCAGCTTGGGGCGACATGCTTAGCAGTCGCGAGAACCTAGCTGGCCGAGCGGCAGCAAGAAGAAAGCACCAATCGTGTGACAAGGCGGACTCATAAGAAATAACGAGAACCGGGACACATGTCTACTGACTGCCATGGTTATGTAATACCACTAACGGCTAGTTGAGAGTAGGTGCACCCACCCTGCCACACCCGAAGTAGTTGAAATACTTAACTGATATAGCTTAGACAGCTACGAGCAAACTAAGGGATATACCCGAATAGGACTACAGAAGTAGTGCCTAAATAACTTAAACCTCGGTAACCACAATGAAGACGTGGGAACGAGCGACGAGGTAGAGCATAGAACTAAATAATTAAGGAACTCTGACAGTGGAGAAGCACCTAAATGACTGACAGTCATGTCAAAATGTATGAGAAGCAGCTCTAAGGAGTAATTATCCAACTAAAGGATTAAGGAAGAGCCGACAAGGCTACCAGATACAGTGTGAGCAATACCGTGACCGGTATGAGTTAACCCAAAAACCGTCTGTACCGCGCACTTGCCACCGCAAGTGCAGTAATAACGGGACCGTTAAGAGGAATCTTAACAAGTGACAAGTACTTAGCAAGTACCCGGGGTGGCGAACGAAGCCAATATAGCAATTTAGACCTTAAGAATTGTAAAACAAAACCTTGCAAGGGCCTAACGGCCTGATCATTGTATTAAGAACATACCGGTCAGCGAGAAGCTAAACTGGTAAGAAGTAACCGGCATTGAAGTGCCATGAAGATTTTACTTTCAAGACTCAGACTTTTATTTTCAAACACAAAATTTTCCAAAACCCCCAAATTTTAAAACCAAACCAGGGAACTACGGTAAGATATCATAGGACGATATAAGAGGAGTTGGCAACAGAATACTTCACCTAGGCGTGTGACCGACACTACAAGTGTACACAAACGAGACATGGGACGACCGCACTCCGAAGGAGCTTGCGGGCCTGACAGACCATTTATGAGTTAGTCGGGTAAGTGGTAACGTATCAATAAGATACTCCATGTATGTATACAAGTAGAGTATGGAACACGGGAAGTAGCCCACTCCATACTACGGACGAAAGAGCCAATCCAAACCAAGATATTTGGACACCTCGAATGATCGAAGAACACAAAGAAGCTTACCAAGCTAAAGGAGTCTAGAAACCAGTAAGGTGACGGACCTAAGGATATAGCGTGGATAAGTGCGAGAAGCACAGAGTATTAAGCATAGACATAGGATATGTCTCAGGAATCAAGGAGAAAACCTAATAACTGGAAAGAATACCAGTGTAAGCAATATGATGAATGCCTTAAATGATCATATCAATGTTTGATAAACGGGATAGAATTCCCATAGTAAACTTCACTGAAGAGAACAACGACCTGACCAAGAAGGTAAAGGAAAAGTACCAAGGATCTACCCAGTAATGATAGACATTACCACCCTCAACGGGGTATTTGGAACACATGTAACCGCAAGGCGGAGTAAAGAAACTGAACATACCCATGAGTTCAAGCCAGATGTAATGGCACAACTCAGTAATACCCAGGAACAATCCGTGAAGGGTGCCGGAATCAACAGTAGTTGAACGAAACATCGTGGTGAGAGCACAAGTGTTAAAGCGAACACTCGGGTAGAACCCGAAGGGATCCCACGTAACACGGGATACCCTAGATTGCCAGAAGGCATGAATTGATATCAAGATGCTTAAGGGACTTCCATGTACGGAAGCGTGATGAAACAACCATATTAAAAAAAACCCAGTAGTGCCTCCAAACCATTTAATGGTATATGGAGAAGAAGGAACTGGTATAAACAGCCGCACAGAGCATGGCTCGAGGCAAGGTGGCTTGTAAGCCGATAGAACTAACTACAAACTGTAGATTTAAACATTGAGAACCTATGCATAAAGGCATAAGAAGAAACAGTGGAAAATGAACCACTACTTTAGAGTGGGGATACCACTTGTTATTGGGGGGCCTATGGAGCGGCAATTGCGTGAATCCTCCAGAGAAAGGCTACCACCTAAGTATGTTATGTGAAACCGCTAAAGCGGCGTAGTGATACTTGAGCATGTGTATATTGCCAAGGAGCATATGAACACAAATAGGATGTGGAAAGGCTTTGATAGCGGTGGAAGGAAACCGAGAGAGTAAACGGATGAGAAGTACACACAGTACGTGTGCAATGTGAAATGCAGAGTAGCAATGCGCAAGAAGCGTAGAGAGATTTATAAGAATAGCGTATTTGTTGAGCCAAGTGAATGGCAAGCCATAGTGTAAATGGCGAGAACACCTGGGCGGAAGCTAAAGTAGTAGCGGATGCCATGAAAATGAGTAGGAACATGGTACGTAGCGAGCGGCCGTTGTAAGAGTATAGCCAGATAATGATATGAAGCTGATGAGAAAATGAGGTAAAGGAGACATGTTCATTCCTATCTCATGAGAGAATTACTGCCAAGAGTTTACGCTTCTGCACTCTATATGACTGAGTGTTTTGGTATTGCACTTGTGCGGTAATGATCGAGTGGGAGAGCCAGGAATTGAGAAATGTCAACGAAGCCTGTTGAGTGAGAATCTAGAGAGATAACCGTGCGGCCGTTGGCCAAAGATGCACGAAGAATGTGGGTTGTAACCCACAGGTCCCAGGACCGATGAATGGTAAAGGCAGAGTAGTACGAATGAGGAATTCTTGTACAGAAACAAATAAACAAACATGGTTCAGAAGTCATTATTAAATGAAGAAGCACTACATGCTTAGTAGTAGCTTGACCTCAACCGACAACAAGTCGAGAAAAGTAAGTGAATAATCACGAGGTATACAGTGTTATACGAAATAGATTTCCAGAGAATTGGAGAGAAAATCTATAACTCATCGAATCCGCATACGGTAAGAGATACCAAGAGACGATTCAGGAACCTTTATTCCCAAGACAAAAAGGGATAAAAAGGGAGTAAATAACACATTGAGAATAAAAAAAGGGCGAAGTAAGCTCTAGTTATCAGGTCACGCAGCAGAAGCTAGTGAGCCGTGATTCAAAGGGTGAGCACACCTGACAATTGCGAGTAAGTAGCTAATCCTAAACTCTTTGAAGCCTTAGAGGCTAGAACCGAACTCGGTTATGAGTTAATTAACCGCATTGAAGTTAAAACACTTCATGACACCCGAGTTAGTGAACCAATGTTCAGTGATAACATATGGTCGATTACGCGGGCGTAACCCCTTTTAAGGGGGGTAGGGCGAGAAACCGCTTAGAGTATGTTTTACGTATAGGTGCGTAAACTAATATGTGCATAGCACAAAAGAAATTGTTTTGATGATTGGAACTTATGTTACATAAACATATGTACCCATTCATTGTGTAATAATGATTAATGTGCAGGAGAGATGCAAGTAACGAGTATATAATATTTATGAAAAGAGGAGTAGAGAGACTCCTGGGGAATGAGAATCCCTATAGCATAT
Organism: Limonium bicolor; assembly: GCA_023374045.1. Classification (NCBI taxonomy): domain Eukaryota; kingdom Viridiplantae; phylum Streptophyta; class Magnoliopsida; order Caryophyllales; family Plumbaginaceae; genus Limonium; species Limonium bicolor. The sequence continues at coordinate 234,655,779 of CM041780.1, forward strand.
GTCTAGTGAGATTAGACATGAGACATAATGAGTATGAATCGGTATGAAACCGATGTGTAACCTAGTAGGGAGTGAGTCCCCTAGGTGATTTTATTTAAGAATGATTGATGGAGTGAGTTCCATCCTTTGGAGTTGTATGTTGTGTGTTTTAAATTGGGTAACAATTTGAGAAAATGAGGTCATGAGTTGCTTAGGTAAGTAAGCAAAGAAATTGATAATGACGGATGACCTAAGTTCTAGGAATTTGAGATAATTTAAAATGATTGTTTTATGAATATGACTAGAAAGAGTAAAAGATAGAAAACGAAAATGTTTGACTATCTGATTGTTTGAAACTGACGTGGGAGGTGGAACTTGATCTGCTAGCGATCAAGGGAAACCGAACACAAATTGGGGTGGAAGGATAGTTCAACACTAATGCTGATCACATCAGGGTTGGATGATTCCTGAAGCTCCCTATAAGTGGTCACAAGTAATCACGCTAAGAAAAGAGGCAACTACCATAAATTGGATTTGGAGTTGTGTGATGCTTTAAAAAGAATTTTCTAAGGGAATTTACAAAAGAATTTTCTTCAAGTATGAAGATGGATATGAAAACTGGTTTTCAAACCGCTATCACCCGCTGATGGCTGTGACCTTTAGTCTTTATGACCGGTAGAACGGTGGGCATGTATTAGTTTTGAAACCATTTCACCGTACGTGCGGCGGTCCTAAGTGACCGGTTGGGGCGGTGATAGTGTGTGATTTTTCCAAAGGTAGCGGGACGGGGAGAGTACCCTGAGACGTTCCTGTGTTGAGTGAGTCAACCAGAGTGCCTGAGGATATGTATATGTGTAACGTTTTGATCAGAACCGAAGGGACCGTGGGCCAGAGAGAGTAAGTGCCCATTTGTCATGAAACGGCCGTGAACCAGAAAGAGTAAGTGTTCAATGTGACTGGTACCTGAGGGATCAGTAGTATATTACTCAATATGGATTCGAGGACTGTAGTGCCTTCTTGTCTTCGGACCGATTCCATGGAGAGAATAAAAAGAGTATTTTTGATTGCTATACATGCTGTGATATGTGTGTGGTATGTGTAGTGTGAAATGAGACTGACTTGTGGAGTCTGTAAGGTTATACATGTATTATAACCTTGGCATAGCGTGCCTATGAGAGTAACGATATAAGATTCAGCAACTTTAAGGACAAAGTTCCTAAGGGGGGTAGATTTTAATACCCCGGATCTAGAAATCGTGATTAAATTACTCTAATATGATTATTAAAGGCCTAATGGTGCCTAAAGAGTATTGGTAAGGGAAATAAAACCAAAAGAAGAGAGAAAATGCGTAAAACGCGTAAAACGCTAAAACGCGCATTAAATAAGTATAAGAGATATATGATCTCGTTAGGGTCCGAGATGGATTCCTAAGGCTTAGTAAGGCCTAATTAGTACACGGGAATGATTCCCGAAGAAAACGGATACAAATAATGGATTAAAACGCTAACGGAGTTTTAAAGCACGTTTTTCGAGAAAACCCGAAAACGTGACTTTAAGTGGTCAAACGGACCCGTAAAAATTATGGTTGACTATATAACTATAATTAAGTATTAATGGGAGTTTAATAACCATTAAAATAAAGAAACGAGAAAAATCCAAAAAACAGGCCGGTTGAAGAATAGTGCCAAACCGGGTAAAATAACGAGCGTTTTCTGTCAGAAACCGAAAACGCTCCAGCTCACTAATAATGTGGGACCGGTTTTATAACTACACACACCTATACTTAAGTAATTAGCTAGCTTTTATTAAGTCACAAAAGGACAAAGTAATAAAGTAGAGGAGGGGAATAGTGAAAGAGATATAAGTAACTCTCTCACCTTCTCTCATTCTTCTCACTCACGATTATTTCTTCCCCCTCCAAGCTGAGCTTCTTCTTCCTCCTCTGTTAAATGGAGATTTCATAAGCAGCACACAACCTTCATCTTCTTCCTCCTCTAACTTGCTCACTTCTTCACCAAATCACACAAAAACACCACCGTTAGATTCGTATCGGCAAGGGCTACGTTTTCCACCCTTCGAAAGCTTGGAACCTCCATCTTCACCTCCATGGAAGTTTGGCCTTTTGAAGCTTGAAGGGGTTATCTTGACTCTCCATCATCTCCTTAATGCTTTAAGGTAAAAATATAAGCAAGAGTTCATCATTTCTAGCTTGTTCTTGTAATTTGGAAAATTTTCCCAACGTTGAAAATTTCCTCCATTTCAGCCGATTGCTCCATGCCTTTGTGGGTGTTGGAAATTCCTTCAATTGATTGCCAAGCTACCCATTTGGTCATTCTAAGGTAATACCTAAGTTAGAGCCTTAAAACTAGCTCCTTAAATTACTAGTTTTGTGAGGAAAGCTTGAACTAAATTGACTTGTTTTGTGTGGTGTGGGGATATGATTGTAGTTAGCAATTTATGCCCCTCTGTTTGGTGTGGAAACAAGAAGAGAAAGAAGGAACAAGAGAAAGAGGGAAAGAGAAAGAAAACCGAAAACTAACAAGGTAATGAGCTCACCTTGAGCTAGTTTTGTTGCTTGCAAAACAGATTTTTAATGTAGAATTAAGGATCTTGTTTTAGTGTAGTTAAGATACTACAATTTGAATGAGTAATGAGGATGTTTAATGTTGTTTAAGTGTGACAAATAAGCTTGGGAACTATGCTAGTTTATTTGTGTGAACAATGGGAATTTGATGTGTTTTTGATGCCTAAAGAAAAAGGGGTGAAGAAGTGGTTATGAGTTGATTTAATTGTGGTGAAAATGTTTGGGAAGTAGGCAAGTGCTGTCAAAAATTGCCTAGGAGAGTATGGACTTGGGTGTTTCATTTAATGGAAGAAACTAGGTGTGTTTAAGAGCTGTTAAGTGTGTGATTAATGGTTTAAAAACCAAACTAAGAGGAAGAGTGTGTTAGGTGTAAAAAAAAATGTCATATGAGTGCTGGGAATGGCATTAAAGATGGAAGTTTGAATGGTAAGAAGAGGGTTCCAAAATCTGTTACAGGAAGTAAAAGAACAAGAAAACTAGTTATGAAAGTGTAAGTGAATTTTAAGTGAAATTAACTAGAGTTTGTGAGTGCACTTGGTGCTTAGTTTAAGGTGGTTTAGGTGGGTAATTAGGTGCTAAACATGTGGATTATAAGTGGGAAAGATTGGGAAATCAAATGGTGAAAGAATGGAGTTGTAACAGATTTGGAAATGCCAAATCTGTAAAATCTGTAGCAGGGTCCGGGACTAGGTCTAGGACCATGTTCCGGACCACCCCCTAAAATAACCCCAAGAGTTTTTCAGTTTGATAGGTCCGGGACTTAAGTCCCTGCCCATGTCCCGGACCACCCCTTAAATAATAGCCGAGGATAGAAGTATGCACCTGGTCCGGGACTAGAGATATGGACAAGGTCCCGGACCATATTGAAATTCATGCCGGGAGTTCGAGTGCAGGTTTGGTCCGGGACTTAACAGATGTATAAGGTCCTGGACCACTTCAAAAATATGGCCGAGAGTTAAGACCAGCATTGGTCCGGGACTTAAGGTGGGGACCAAGTCCCGGACCACCCCCAGAACCCTACAGAAAGTGTTTTTAAGGTTTATAAAGATGGGGGTTTGAATGTTAATGATGTTATAAGATGTTAAGGCCTTGTTTGGTGACATGTAAAGGCCCTAGGAAGTGTAAGAAGGTGTTATAAGTGATTGAGAAGTGAGAACTCAAGTTAACAAGAGTAAAACCGTGATAACGGGATAACGGGGCATGTACGGGAGTAGCATTTTATTATGTACCGTATGAGCCTAGTATTAATAATGTTTGAAACATTATCAGAGAATCGTGCGTGACCCGAGCATGGTGAGATGACACAGTAAAAGTAAAAACCCCGGTGAAAGGTATGATTTTCTCATACTCCGCGTGCTAACCGAGTTACGTTGATTTGTGTGTTTGTGTGCCGGCTTAATCAAGACTAAAGCATGAAAATAATCCCTTGTTTGATTATGTATGTCATGTTGTATGTTGAATTAGCTAACATACTTGTATGCCGGTGTGGTCTAACAAAGAGTAAAGACCGACTCATAGTGAGTAACGTTAGGCTAGAGACCCATAGATCGGGTCGATGCTTGTGATATCAAAAACGTGCAAACACACAAACTATCCGTTAAAGTATAACGAAAACACAAACATATGAACTCTCTAGAACGTGAGGATAAGTACGGGTTGAGTAAATACCCGATAACGGTTAGAAACCATATTGAAACAATCCACGAAACAAATGAGAGTGGAAAGTTAAGTGAACCTCCTTCAAGAGGATTAAAGATAGTTCAAAGTTGTGAACTAGTAAAGATGGTAAAAGAGACCTAAGGGATTAGTAGCTCCCTTGAGACATGGTCGACCTCCTATATGAGGATTTTACCGATTTAAGATAATGACCGAAAGTATGAGTAAGTGGAATGTATGAGTAACTCTTAAAACCTAAGATTAACTGAACTTAAGTAATGTTCCCAAAGTCATTAGAAACATTGAGAGTGATGCTTCTAGACTAATATACATAATATTATTATAACTCCGAGAGAGGAGTGTATGAGGATGAGAGTAGTCCGAAAGTAGTCGAACCTATGTAAAAGAGTTAGGAACTAAGAGAGAGAGTTCCGTGAGCTAGTTGAACCTTCCCACCATGCTAGACCAGAGTAGGGTCGAAACCGGGGAAGTAAGACTATGCTCGAGAGCCATGAGTTTTGGCCTAAGTATGTATTAAGAGTAACAAGCGTGACGTAGGAGACCTATAGTGTCTCGAGAATCTACAAGAGCTTGAGTATAAATAACCCAAGAGTGTGGGTGAGATAATGAGTATAAGTAACCCGAGAGAATGGGTGAGTATAGTACGAGTAGCCCAAGAGAATGGGTGTGTATATGAATACGTAACCCGAGAGAGCGGGTGAGATATTGAATAAGTAAACAAGGCATAGTGAGGTATAACCCTCAAGGCCTAAGAGTAAACTGATACAACTAACAACCTTGTTATGTTAGTTAGGAATTGTGTTCCGTGATTGGATGTAGATTCCTTGAGTAATATACATATATATTGTATTGCTATGATGCATGTTGTTTGACTAAAATGAACTCCATGTATATCCGACAAAGTAGTCGGCGTACCCCGGTTAGCGCTCGGGGTATGCGAATTTCATATGCAGCGTTAAGCTGAGCCCCTAGGGGCAACGTTTTTATTTTTCAGGTACACCGAAGATGTTACCGTTCGAGAGTAGGACGGGGTCGGTGGGTTGCATGGGTAGTTAGATTTAATTACTTATGTATTGAAAGAGGTGTAAGACCGAATATGTTGTCGACATCCATATATTGTAGACTCGGTATAGTAAAGAAGTGAGTTGAGTATTGTATTTGTATTGTGTATTCGGTTGTTCCAGTTCATCAGACCGTTACTGTATGTGGAAATAAGCCTGGATAGCCATATGGGTGGCTAACGGCGTTGTATCACCCTCTGTTGTATTTAGAGTTCCGCTGCGAGTTTATTGGTAATTGTGACAGTTAAGAGGTAATGGCGTGATTAGCAGATGGGGTGTTACACAATGTCACATCTTTCTTCTCCGCGTCAACGCCTACCTTTTCTTCGTTGTGTCAATGCCCGTCTGAAACCGCCAGCTCGACACCCGTTTGAAGCCACCGGCGTCGACACCTGAATGAAGCTGCTTGTGTCGACCCCCTGTTAAATGGCCGACGTCAGCGCCCGTCCGCGTTGACGCCTGGTCTTTTATATACGCGTTGATGTTCACTTTTTGGACCCGATTTTGATTGATTTTTTATTATTTTTTGTGCTATTCGAGTTTAATTCTTCTAAAAACTATAAATTATAGCAGAAAAAAAGATATGAACAAGTAAATCTGAACTACGTCTTTTGAAACTTGAACTCCTGACCACTGCCGCTCCCACTTCTAGAAAAATATCATACAGATAGAGAGTTTTGAGAATTTGAAATGAGATAGAGATAGTGAAGGATGAATGTGTATTTAAAGAAAATTTGAAGAAATTACAATATCGTTATGTTTTTTAAAAATTCAACCGCTAGAGGTGACACTCAACTAAGTACGGCATGGCTGTTTTGGCAGCATAAATGCAGCATATTTGCTGGCAGGAATGTGTTGGCATATTTGTAGCTGTTTTGAAAACTGCTGTTTGGTAGTGTGGCATATATGCAGCATAAGTTAGTTATATATAGTGCGTTTACCGGTTTTGTATTACAATTACAATTTATTATATTACACTAGTAACTTTATTTTGTTGGTAAAAATAAATAGAAAATTCACAAACAATGTATGAGAAAGCATAGAAAATAAAATTTTAAATATAACTGCAGACGTTATATAGTGAGTGGTTAGAACAGGTATAATTAACATAAAAGAAAGAAATTAAAACCCAAAAATAACGTCGGGCTGCAAATAAATCCCGGTCGCAGTAGTATAGTGAAAATGTAAGCAACCGGATGTCGAACCGTGGGACTAATGTACATATAATAGTACCTAGCGTGTCACAAGAGGGGGGATTAATTGACTTGTAAAATAAATAAAAGAAAAGATAAAATAAACTAAGTTGACAGATAAATAAAATGGAACTCTGGGTCAGGTTAATATAATCTGCATAATTAAGCTATCTCTACTGGTTTAATAATTTGGCAAGGTTCCTGTAAATATCTTAAGGACTAAGTCATAGCCTCATAAGAACTCGTTCACCTGTAATGCAAGGTTCTAATCAAGGTTCAAGCAAAAGCCTGCGAACGGCAGAGGAGTATTTGAGGAATTACATTTGCAACTGAATACTAACTCATTAAATCATAATAAAGCTTCCTCCAGTTTTACGCTTTAATTAACCTGTCTATTTATCACCTGGTCTGATCAAAAATAGACTTAGTAGAGCAATTTAATAAATTCGCGAGATTTATTAGAAAGGCGAGATGACCTTTAAAACGTAACAAACTGTATATAAATAAACCAGTAGAAATATTGCATAATTAATACAGATACATAATAACTATTCCCAGAGTAAACGTAAACTAGCCTAACATATTAAATAGATAGATAGAGACGAGAGTAATAGAAATCATCCGTAATCACTCCGTCTCACTCTGCTATTTTATGTACGTAGGGCTAGAGGTGAATTTGGTGGACTGTAAAATAAATAAAATGGAGAAGGCGGGAGAAGAGAAATGAGATAGTGGTGAAGTGGTCGTGGATGGAATGAATGATTCGTGTGTGATTTATTGGGTGAAGCTCGTGGGTTTAAATAGGGAAAGGAAAAGGCAAAGGCAGCAGATAAGGAACGCGTGAATGGATTGAGCTCATTGATTGCTCACTGATTGAAGCATTGATTGCAGGGGACAGGAGTTGGAGACGGGGAGCGAAATAAGGTAGGCGGATAGAGTAGATAGATATGGCAGTGGAGTGGACGAGTTGCAGAAAGACGGGCGAAGAAGAAGAAACTGGTCGCGACTAGAATTAATCGCGACTGAAGAACCGCCCGGTATTAGGCGGTCTCCTCCTCTCCTGTCCGCCAATGAACCAGGCGGTAGCCTGTGTCTCGTCCGCCTGATAAGGGGCGGTAGCCTGTGTCTCGTCCGCCTGATAAGGAGGCGGTCTTCTCTGTGCCGTCCGCCAGGCGGTTGCTTCTCCCTTGTCCGCCAGATAGCAGGCGGTTGCCTGTTTGTTGTCCGCCTCCAAGACCGCCAGGCGGTCTTGTGTGTGGTGTCCGCCCGCACCAGTCCACGCGTGACTCTCGCGTGCCTCTTGATTGACCGGCTCTACATTCTTCGTTTGGGCTCCGTTTTCTGAGCCGTTTGCGTCTATGTGTTCGTCTCTTTATCTACTTTAGTCCCAGCTTGGTTTTCCTCATGTTAAACCAATAATTTTGTGAGATAAACAATAAAACATAAACTAGAGGAAAACTAACCGAAGTGGAGAAATGAGCAAGAAAAGTGTTAATATTATATATGAAATACACCTATAAATCATGCTCATTTGGACACTTATCGCACCCCTACACTTATCTTTTTGCTTGTCCTCAAGCAAAACCATGTACCCAAGTAAGTAGGGAATGCTCAATACTAACAAATATTATTATGAAGGGTAGGATAAACATGATCTTTAAACTTTATGAGGAGTGTGAAAAATTAACTGCTGGTGGCATAGGTGTGCTCAGGGTGAAAATAAAATATAGAGTTTCGGGGTATGATCCAAGGTACTTCAATGTTTCTTTTAGGTGACTCCGAGAACTTTTACCATGGCCAACTTCTCTCAAGAATGGGCATTGAAGAGAAAACAAAAGGAAAAATAGATTTATGCATTTGTTTCACTTTTGCATAAGGGATGAGAAAATGTAGGCATCACGCCTTTGTTTTTAAGAACACTCAACTCTCATTGTTGGTTACCAATGGTGTCTCGCAAGTCCCTTAGTCCCTTTATTTTTTTTTTTTTTTTTAACAGAGAAGTACCCCTTAGCAATCCCTAAGAGAGAAGACAGAAAGAAACCCTGAGCAATAAAATCCAACCATTTGCAGATTATTTGGTCAACAGCATATAAAATGCTCTCAAAAGTAATCAAAAATTTTAAAATTTGACCATTTATCCTACAATTCATAATAGTATTATTCTTAAAGAGAACAACCCAAATATAAAGGGTCCACGATATTGAATTGGACAAACGAAAAAATAAGGAGAGAGATTAAATATTTAAGCACAAAGTGTCACCGAAAAGGGCACACTCCCCCACACTTAAATTGAACAATGTCCTCATTGTTCACCAGAAAAACAAGGGAAGCTTCAGAAGACCTTTTCGGTTAGTAGATAAAATAGAGAAAACACAAAGTTCACAAATAAACATTTAAGCACATAAACGCTCCTCTGCAGTTTTTATTTAAATAAAAGCAAAAGTAAAGAAAACTGGTACTCCCTGTTTTTATTTTTGCTAGTCGTTAAAGGAGTTCCCCCACACTTGAGCTTCAGCCTCAAGTAGCATAGCTTGGTTGCGGTGTCCACATGGAGGTGCACCTGCAGAAGACACTAGAAGCAACCACACTATAAATGGGGTTAAAAGTTAGCAAAAATAAAATTTAAAGAGAACCTGAAAATTAAAAAGAGCATAAAAATAAAATTAAAGTACACCGGGTTGCCTCCGGGAAGCTGCCCTTCTTTAACGTCTTTGGCTAGACGCCTGCTCGTATCCTGGATCAAAACAAAACGTTACCTCGGCATATAAAATAAGAAAATTAATACTCCACAAAATCTGGTGTTTGAGGAGGTATTGCCGGGAATGTAGTTCTAACAGAAGACCCGGCGGTGCAGATTTTTTCTTCCTCAAATTGGAGGATGTAAAAATCCTCCTCTTGTTGGTGAGGCTCGTAGAAAGAACGCTGTTTGATATCATTCAGAGAAAATTAATTCTTCGAAGATGATAGTGGCGTTTTGTTGGATATATTGGCGGGAGGTGATGGCAATTCCTTCTCTTCATTTTCGAGGATATAAATATCCTCATTGTCTGGGTATATTACAGAGAAGGAGGGAAGATAGCGGTAATTGATTTTAGAGGGAGGGATCTCTATGAATGGCTCGTCTGTAGTGGGGGTTCTACCTCAAGAACTATTTCGCTCATTGATTGCTCTAGTAGTTGAGCGATTCTCTCCTGGTAGTCTGGTTGATCTTCTAACCAGAGTTGCTGGACTATGAGACAATCCCAAAATCATGAGCTCCCCCACATTCGGAGCAGTATAAATCCTGCCAATATTCAAATGCCTCTTCCATTGCCGTGTAAATTTTTTTTTTGTGTTTTTTTGTGTATAAAACAAAACTACTGAAAAAGATTAGAAAATAAAATGATTAGAAACAAACATAAAAATAATATAAACAAAATATAAAAGATAATAAATATAAACAACAAACAAAAATAATATAAACAAAGTATTCTAATAAAACAAGTGAATAATCCGGGGCTTAGGGACTAGAATAAACTAGTCCCCGGCAACGGCGCCATTTTGCAGACGTTATATAGTGAGTGGTTAGAACAGGTATAATTAACATAAAAGAAAGAAATTAAAACCCAAAAATAACGTCGGGCTGCAAATAAATCCCGGTCGCAGTAGTATAGTGAAAATGTAAGCAACCGGATGTCGAACCGTGGGACTAATGTAAATATAATAGTACCTAAGCGTGTCACAAGAGGGGGGATTAATTGACTTGTAAAATAAATAAAAAGAAAAGATAAAATAAACTAAGTTGACAGATAAATAAAATGGAACTCTGGGTCAGGTTAATATAATCTGCATAATTAAGCTATCTCTACTGGTTTAATAATTTGGCAAGGTTCCTGTAAATATCTTAAGGACTAAGTCATAGCCTCATAAGAACTCGTTCACCTGTAATGCAAGGTTCTAATCAAGGTTCAAGCAAAAGCCTGCGAACGGCAGAGGAGTATTTGAGGAATTACATTTGCAACTGAATACTAACTCATTAAATCATAATAAAGCTTCCTCCAGTTTTACGCTTTAATTAACCTGTCTATTTATCACCTGGTCTGATCAAAAATAGACTTAGTAGAGCAATTTAATAAATTCGCGAGATTTATTAGAAAGGCGAGATGACCTTTAAAACGTAACAAACTGTATATAAATAAACCAGTAGAAATATTGCATAATTAATACAGATACATAATAACTATTCCCAGAGTAAACGTAAACTAGCCTAACATATTAAATAGATAGATAGAGAGAGAGTAATAGAAATCATCCGTAATCACTCTCACTCTGCTATTTATGTACGTAGGGCTAGAGGTGAATTTGGTGGACTGTAAAATAAATAAAATGGAGAAGGCGGAGAAGAGAAATGAGATGGTGGTGAAGTGGTCGTGGATGGAATGAATGATTCGTGTGTGATTTATTGGGTGAAGCTCGTGGGTTTAAATAGGGAAAGGAAAAGGCAAAGGCAGCAGATAAGGAACGCGTGAATGGATTGAGCTCATTGATTGCTCACTGATTGAAGCATTGATTGCAGGGGACAAGAGTTGGAGACGGGGAGCGAAATAAGGTAGCGAGTAGAGGAGTAGATAGATATGGCAGTGGAGTGGACGAGTTGCAGAAAGACGGGCGAAGAAGAAGAAACTGGTCGCGACTAGAATTAATCGCGACTGAAGAACCGCCCGGTATTAGGCGGTCTCCTCCTCTCCTGTCCGCCAATGAACCAGGCGGTAGCCTGTGTCTCGTCGCCTGATAAGGGGCGGTAGCCTGTGTCTCGTCCGCCTGATAAGGAGGCGGTCTTCTCTGTGTCGTCCGCCAGGCGGTTGCTTCTCCCTTGTCCGCCAGATAGCAGGCGGTTGCCTGTTTGTTGTCCGCCTCCAAGACCGCCAGGCGGTCTTGTGTGTGGTGTCCGCCCGCACCAGTCCACGCGTGACTCGCGTGCCTCTTGATTGACCGGCTCTACATTCTTCGTTTGGGCTCCGTTTTCTGAGCCGTTTGCGTCTATGTGTTCGTCTCTTTATCTACTTTAGTCCCAGCTTGGTTTCCCTCATGTTAAACCAATAATTTTATGAGATAAACAATAAAACATAAACTAGAGGAAAACTAACCGAAGTGGAGAAATGAGCAAGAAAAGTGTTAATATTATATATGAAATACACCTATAAATCATGCTCATTTGGACACTTATCAATAACCAATAAAATTTCAAATTTTATTATTTATGTACAAAAAGTAACATATAACAATACATTATGATTTTCTATAATCTTTTAGTTCTTACAAATATACAAGCATGATGAAACGAGATGTGGAGGTTCAGATTTTATAATAATGTTGAATATTTTTCCTTAGTTAAATTTTCACTTTTAATTACATATTATTTTCTAAAAACTTTGTATTTTAATAAAGAAATTCGAAACATTGTATAATTTGTAATAAATAAAGAAATTTGTTACTAATGTCATAAGATTAGTAGTTTTTTCAGTCCAAGGTTCACATACAACAACCGTTAGCACAACATAAAAAACTTAGTACAACAAACATTGGCACAACATAAAAAATTTAGTACAAATGCGAAGCGTACTCGGCAAAGCCAAGCCAAAAGATTACGGTTGGTGAAGTCGCAATTACTGCGACGAGGAAGAAGAAGGAAGGAGGTCGAAGGAAGTAGTTGGCGCGGCGCGAAGAACAGTAAACATCTGCTGCTTCAAAAATACCCTAGACAGCCGAACAACATGCTATTACAAATATGCCACCCATTTATGCTTTTAAAGGGGCCGAACGCAACCTAACAGTTGAGGAAAACATAATAAGATCTAGCATGTTCTACAGTCTTCTTCTGTTACTTGTTTAGTGGTCCCAACTTTGCTTAGCTGTCATCTTTAGTTAGCTAAGTAACTTCCTATAAATAAGGACTTTGTCTGTAATATTTTCAGATCATTACACACTGTACTCTTTGCTCTCTGAGCTCTACTTCAATAAACACGATGAACATACATTGACCACTTTCTCTCTCTCTCGATCGATCCTCTAAATTCTATATGGTATCAGAGCTTCGGCTTTGATTCACCATCTTTTCTCTTCTTCTGCTCGCGATTTTCTCTTCGACAATGACGAGTGAATCGGCGAACATGTTCGAACAATTCTTGGAGACTATGAACTCCAACAGATCTAGAGAAGGAATCATAGATATGTCGGATCCGCTGTTCGTTGCAACATCAGACCATCCTGGAATGGTCATAGCAGAGAAATTCAGTGGCGAAGGATTCCAGATGTGGAAAAGAACTGTTCTCATCTCGATGATGACCAAGAATAAAGTCGGAATTCTCGACGGAACCTTGGCGAAAGATACGGAGAATGAGAAGAAAGCCATCGCATGGAGCAGGTGCGATAGTCTGGTCAAATCCTGGCTACTGAATGCGGTTGACAAGCTGATAGGAGAAAGCTTAGTCTATCTTCAGACTGTGAATGAAATGTGGAAGAGTCTTCTCGAGAGATACGACAGAGTCGACGGAACTCGACGTTTCAATCTGAAGCAGGAACTAGCAGCCTTAAAACAAGGTAAGGATTGCGTAAGTGTTTACTTTTCTAAGTGGAAAAGGATCTGGGATGAGATCGGCTCCGTTGTTTGTTATTCACCTTGCAAATGTTGTAAATGCGGTGAAACTGAAAAAATGAAGAAAATGCTTGACGAGGACAAACTTCTGGATTTCCTCATGGGGCTCAATGAGGAGTTCGTGAATGTGAGGGGCAATATGCTTATGATGGATCCTTTGCCATCTCTAGAAAGCGGTTATGCGCTGATTCTCTCAGAAGAAAGGAAGCGAGAGAGTAGCAAAAGCAAAAGAAGTAATGACAATGAAACAGCTTTTGCTAACTCAGCAGGAGTGAATTACAAACCGCAGCAAAAGCTAGAATGGCAAAATGATAGTAAGCCTATCAAGATTTCCTTTTGTGGTAAGATGGGGCACAGCATAGAAACTTGCTACAAAAAGAACGGATTTCCAAAAGGTTGGAAGTTTGGAAAAAATAAGAAAAATTTTTCCAACAACGTTACTACAGAGGAGATCAAGCATACAGAACCTATTCCAGGCTTTTCGCAAGAGCAGATCTCTACCTTGATCGGCTATCTGCAACAAGTTAGCACCAAGGGAAAAGAATTTGGAGGAGAGAATCAGTCTACTTACTGCAACTTTGCTGGTAAGAACCCTATCTCCTCTATGATTTATTGTTTGGGAGCTATCAATGATAAAAATCACATGAGATACTCTGCGAAAAGATGGATTTTAGACAGTGGAGCTACTGAACATCTTACTGGTGATAGGAGTTTGTTTAATGATTCAGAAAGATCAGAAAAGTTTATGACAGTTAGCTTACCTGATGGGAGTATTCAACACGTCACTACAGTGGGAAATGCTAAGTTGACAGAAAGTCTTTTTCTGAAGAATACTTTATTGGTTCCCACTTTCAAACACAATCTTATTTCTGTGAGTAGATTCATTGCTCAGATGAAATGTAGATTGGTCTTTGTTGAGGATTACTGTATAATGCAGGACCAAGTTTCTGAGATAGAGGAGCAGATTGGGACTGTCACAGAAGGGCTATACATTCTGCAGGTTTCAGCTCTTGTCAAGTTTCTCGAAAGAAGAAGGGAGAAACAAGCCTCTGTCTGCAATGTTTTAGTGAAGAATAAAGCTGTCTATTGGCATAACAAGCTTGGACATGTCCCTGTAGAAAAGCTTGTAAAGATAGGATTGATAAAACAGTGTGATATACCTGCTGTTCTAGCATGTGATGCTTGTCATAGAGCTCGTGGTTGTAGGCTACCTTTTCCAAGTTCTAATACAGAATCATTACAGTACTTTGATTTGATTCATTTAGATATATGGGGGCCTTGTTCTGTTAAGAATCACGATAACTCTTTGTACTTCCTTAGTATTATGGAAGATAAGAGCAGGTCTCTTTGGGTAAAATTGTTGCACAAAAAATCTGAAGCGATTGAGCAGATTAAGGAGTTCATTCTGATGGTTGAGAATCAATTTGATAAGAGAATAAAGGTGGTCAGGTCTGATAATGCATATGAATTGGGGTTGTCTAAGGAAACCACTGCGTTTTTTAAGGAAAGAGGAATTATACATCAAACCTCTTGTCCACACACACCTCAGCAGAATGGTGTGGTGGAAAGAAAACATAGGTATGTTCTTGAAACCGCACGTGCTGTATTTTTTCAGTCATGTTTACCTATGCATTATTGGGGAGAAAGTGTTCTCTTTGCTACTGCTGTGATCAATAGACTGCCAAGTTCCAGATTAGATGGATTAACTCCTTATGAAGTCTTGTTTAAGGAAAAACCAAGTTATGATCATTTGAAAACTTTTGGTTGTCTGGCCTATGCGACTGTTACAGATAAGGGAAAGAAGAAGTTTGATCACAGAGCTGAGAAATGTATCTACTTAGGCCCTAGCTTTCAAAGCAAAGGTCATAAGTGGTTGCGGTTAAGAGATAAGAAAATCATAGTGCAGAGTGGATTTATCGTGAGTGATTAGAAGAGGTGTAGTTATTAAAGAGAAAAATTAATACTCAAAAATATCCGTCGGGCTGCAAATTTAAACCCGGTCGTAGTAGTATAGAAGACAGAAGCGGCCGGGGTCAAACCGTGGGACTTATAGCGAGCTAAAATAGTTCCTAAGCTTGTCACAAAAAGGGGGGAAGTTAATTGACTTGTTTTTAGAGAATTAAAAGAGCAGATTAAATTACTGAGTGCAAATGAATTAAATGGAACTCCGGGTTCAGGTTTTATATAATCTGATTAATTATGCTATCTCTACCGGTTTAATAAATTAGTTTGGCAAAATTCCTGTTATTATCCTAAGGACTAAGTCATAGACCCTTAAGAACTCATTTACCAGAAAATGCTCGGTCTAATCAAAGTTCGAGCAATACTATGTAAACGAACATTAAATTCGAGGAATTATAATTGCATCTGTAAATACTAACTTATTAAATCATAATAAGTTTTCTCCAGATTTACGGCTTAAATAACCTGTCTATTTATCACCTGGTCTGATCAAAATAGACTTAGGAAAGCATTTTAATAAATTCATGTAATTTATTAAAATGGTGAGAGAAATCCTTTAAACGTAACAAACTGTATTTATTAAAACCGGTAGAAATATTGATTACATAATTAAACAAACCATAATTAAAAACCTTGCCCGGAGCAAATCCTCCTTAGCCAGACATATTAACTGGTAATAAATCTGACAGAGGTTGGACGTAATAACAGCACGGAGACGTGATTAGTGAATGGAGAAATGGAGAGGTCGAAGAGTGAAACATGTACGTAGGCTATTATAAGTGAAGTGGGTGAATTAGAGAATTAATGGAGTGAAATGGTATACGGGAGCGATTTACTGGAAGAGAATGAGATGAGGTGAGTGTGAGTGATTTTCAGGTTTTCTCCGTGCACTCGTACAAGGCTGTAGGGAATGGGTATTTATAGAAGAAATGAAGAGGTAATCTTCCGTAGATATTTGCTTCATTGATTGCTTCATTTATTGCAGGGGACAGTGGCGAAATGCGTGAGCGAATTAAGGTAGGCAGTGCTCGGAGTAGATAAGATAAGGCGATTCAAGTTGCAGACGATGACGGCCCGAAGAAGAAAACTAGTCGCGGCGTTGATTTTATTCACGACCGCCTGGAAGAACCGCCTGATAAGTAGCGGTTGTGCTTGGTTTGTCCGCCTCAGACCGCCTGATAAGTGGCGGTTGGTGGTGGTGGTGTCCGCCTGGGAGACCGCCTGATAGTAGGCGGTTGGTGTGGTGGTGTCCGCCTGGCGGTTGAGCATGGTGGTGTCCGCCAGTTAGTAGGCGGTAGCAGCCCAGTCTCGTGGCCTATTTTCCTTCAAACTTTGACCGGCTCTAGATTCTTTGTTTTGACTCTGTTTTTTGAGCCGTTTGCGTCTACGCGTTCGTCTCTTTGTCTACTTCACTCCCGGCTTGGTTTTCCTCATGTTAAACCAATAATTTTGTGAGATAAACAATAAAACATAAACTAGAGGAAAACTAACCGAAGTGGAGAAATGAGCAAGAAAAGTGCTAATATTAAACATGAAATACACCTATAAAACATGCTCATTTTGACACTTATCACATAGTCAATCGTGATGTTAAATTTTTTGAGACTATATTTCCTTATGCTCAGAATCTGAATGGTGAAAATGAGCCACAACAGATAGTTCAGACGAAAAGTATTTCAGATCAGTCATATTACAGTGATGATCAAGATCAGTATTACATGGATTTACATACTACTGGAGCCGCTGCTACTACAGATTCTCCTGCTGCAGATAATCCAGAACATCTTAGCAGTGATGATGCTCCTGTTACAGATTCACATGTCTCATCTGATCAATCAGATGAAGTTACAGAACACAATCCTACCACTACTACTCTCAGAAGATCTGCTCGACATCACAATACCCCGGGTTATCTTCAGGATTACTTTGTTGGTTTTTCAGGAAACAGCAACACTATTTTGATGATTCTTTCTCGGGAATATTATCTGATCGACTATCTTCTAGTAACAGCGATCGTGTTGTGATGAATGTTAATTCATTAACAGATATTAAACCTCTTCACAACAGCGATTATGCCCTTGGTCTTGGAGTACAATCTACTCAGAATTCTCCGGTAGACTTCACAGAGCCTGTCACTTATTCAGAAGCTTGCTCCAAGCCTCATTGGCAACAAGCTATGACAGCAGAACTTCATGCTCTAGAAGCTAATCGGACCTGGGAATTAACCTCATTACCAAAGGGTAAAAAGCGGTGGGATGCAAGTGGGTATATCGGGTTAAGTTGAAGTCAGATGGAACCCTAGAACGTTACAAAGCCCGCTTGGTGGTAAAAGGATTCACACAGAAAGAGGGAATCGACTACACAGAAACTTTTTCTCCTGTAGTTCGCATGACCACAATTCGTTCCTTACTCTCTGTTGCAGTAAAGAAAAATTGGAGAATTGAGCAGCTTGATGTAAATAACGCCTTTTTACACGGCACTCTCGATGAGGAGATTTATATGAAATTACCATCAAGGTGTGTTTTCACCCAGTCCCACCATGGTTTGCAAATTAAAGAGGTCGCTGTATGGGTTAAACAGCTCTCGCCAGTGGTATTCTCGTTTAGCCTCTTTTCCTCCCTCTGCCCAAGATATCGCAACTCCTATAATGACTACTCATTATTTATGAAACCATCTGATTCTGTTGTGTTCATTGGATATATTTCGACGATTTGTTAATCTGTGGCAACAATTCTGCTGAGATAGCGTCTTTGAAGATAAGTTCTCGATGCAGAATTCAAAATCAAAAATTTGGGTCACTTCACTACTTTCTGGGTTTGGATTCCATCGCAACAGCTCTGGTCTCCTCATCACTCAGAAGAAAATACTCTCTTGAGCCTTCTTCGAGAGTTTGGTGTTGAACATTCCAAGTCTGTTGCTAGCCCTATAGAGATTGGAGTCAAACTGTTACCAAACAGTGGGACTGCTTTCAGACCCCGAAGTTTACAGAAGTATTGGTAAACTGATTACCGCACGATACCTACTCGCCCTGATCTTAGCTTCAACCGTCCAGCACTTAAGTCAATTTCTTCAACACCTCACAGTGAGCATTTGGATGCTGCTCTTCATGCTCTTCGGTATGTTAAGAACATTGGGCAATGGTCTGTTTCTGAATAGCAAACCCGTCTATGACTTGGTTGGATTTTGTGACTCCGATTGGGCAGCATGCCCATTGTCACGAAGATCAGTAAGTGGTTTCTTCATCCTCTTTGGTGGCTGTCCAGTCTCTTGGAAATCGAAGAAACGATCACAGTCTCCTTATCTTCAGCTGAGGCTGAATATCGAGCCATGCGCACATCACCACAGAGCTAGCCTGGCTAAGTCGATTGCTGTACGAGTTTGGGATCACTGATATCACTCCAATTCCCTTAAAATGTGACAATAAATCTGCTGTCTTCACTGCTAAGAACCCCATCCTCCATGAGCGCACAAAAACGTGGAGATTGATGTCACTATGTTCGGGATCAATCCGAAATGGATTAATATCTGTTTCTCATATTCCCACACATCTGCAGCTTGCAGATATGCTTACAAAAGGGTTGAATGGCAAGGATTATCAGGCTCAATTCTCTGCTATGGGTCTTCAGGATAATCAAGTCAGATTTAACTTCCAAGTCTTGAGGTGCTCTCTCCCCTCTACGACTTGAGGGGGGTAATAAGATCTACATGTTCTACAGTCTTCTTCTGTTACTTGTTTAGTGGTCCCAACTTTGCTTAGCTGTCATCTTTAGTTAGCTAAGTAACTTCCTATAAATAAGGACTTTGTCTGTAATTTTTCAGATCATTACACACTGTACTCTTTGCTCTGAGCTCTACTTCAATAAACACGATGAACTACATTGACCACTTTCTCTCTCGAGAGAGATCCTCTAATTCTATAAACAAGCATGTAGTCCGGGTCAAAAAAAAAAAAAACAAGCATGTAGTACAATTATGATATCGGTGAAGTGAGCGCAGGATAAGCTTCCGGCGTAGCGTCCCTCGCTCGTGCGAAGAAGTATTAATACTTTCACCACACAATTAGGCGTCTTGTCGATGTGTACAACCACGCTTCTTATCTTTGAAGCAACCGACACTCCTCACTGCCATCCACATGCACCCATTTGCTCTCCAACCCATCAATTCAGGATCAAATGAATAAATAAACACATTCATTTAAACCTGTGGAGGAAACAATGGATACTACTATTAGTATTTGATAATGATTATTACCGGAACTAAGTCTACTATTGTTGAAATAAAATTGCGTCGTTTCTCACGGGTCCACTCTGGATTTGGCGTACTGGGATTAAAGTTTTATTTGCTCTGCTTTCCATGTAGTTCTACAGTCTACTGGTTATTGAACCGAACCCTGATCCTTTTAACAGAAGAATTTCCACTTTCTTCCTGAGATAATAACAACAAAATTGAGCAGTTCATTAATGCAGATTCTTACAAACATCGAATAAAATACTTATTTTCTCGTTATTTCAAAAAAAAAAACTTATTTTTCTAACCCGCAAGATATATATAAGCATATTCTGTCATGGTTTAATAGTACCCTGCTTTTATATCGTATTTCCCATCTCACGAGTGTGGAAGCAAGAGGAAATTGAAGAGGGCAGAGAAAGTGGGGCAGTCTTGGAAGTAACATCGCTGGGTAGAGGGGAGGGGGAGTTGCACTGTCGGGGTCGCACTTCTCTCTCTCGCTGTTTTCTCCTTCCTCTCTCTGTCATGCAGCTCAACTGAGGAAACTTCACACTTCAATCATAAACTACTACTATTTCATTTCCTCCTTCCTTGCTTTCTCGTTTCTCACTTCTCGCTTGTGGTAGAGTTATTTCCTTCACGAGGGGACTGGACGGAGGATTTGCGTGGAGGCTTGTGCCCAAAGGTCCCTATCAAAGCACTCATGTAAGGAAAACCTGCTGAAAACTTTGCTTTTTTCTTTCCCTTCTGAACCGGTTGTTCGTTTCTCATCCCCTTATTGCAATCAATGCTCACCTGTTCTAATTTTTTCTATTGACTGTTCTCACTCCATCTGAATATTTACTGGATTCAGAAGAAGATATTTGGTCCCCAGTTCGTGCCCGGTTGGGTTTCGATAATTCATACTTTAACTTATTATTTATTACCTGGGTTTCCTGTAAGTTCGTCCCCTTCCTAATTTCGGTTTCGTTTACTGCAATACCGCGAAAACTTGTTTTAATTTTTCACTATTTCATCCTCAGACTCAACTCATCTGGGTTCATGGTTCCTGGAACTCTTATTTACGCCTTTTCTCACCATCTTGTAAGATGATATTAAACCTTGGCTTAATCGTCTCCCGTATTGCTTCCTCGGTATTTCCGTTTGACCATGAAAACTTGTTTTTTGGGTCTTCAAACGGTACCCATTTCTCTTCTGGTTTTCTGTAATCTTCAATTTTTTTTGCATTCAACCTGTTGATAATAGTCTTTAGTATTTGATTTATTTGCCGGAAGATCTAGTATTGACTGCTCCCCTCCCTTTTGATTCTTCAGGTCCCGTAACTTCTAATTTTTTACTAGCAAGTAGTCTGCAAGGGGATTGTGGGCGTTGTTTTTCATTGTGATGCTCATTGGTTTTGGGTCACAGACTCGCAGTAATGGCTACTTTGGTCCCTGGTGTTCTATTGAAGCTTTTGCAGCACATGAACAC
The DNA here is from genome assembly GCA_023374045.1 of Limonium bicolor. Taxonomy (NCBI): domain Eukaryota; kingdom Viridiplantae; phylum Streptophyta; class Magnoliopsida; order Caryophyllales; family Plumbaginaceae; genus Limonium; species Limonium bicolor. The sequence continues at coordinate 234,676,566 of CM041780.1, forward strand.
AGATGTAAAAGTTGCCGGTGAGTACAGATCTTCGTTGTTGCAGGTTTGAGTATTGTCCCCGCCTTAGCAGGTGGTGATTTATTCCAAAATCAAGGTTTCTATTTGAAGGTTTCGGATTCTAGCCATGCCACCTATGTTTCCCTACCTGATGAACATAATGATCTCATACATAGTGATAAGCTTCAGTTGGGTCAATACATACATGTTGAAAGACTAGAGGCTGCTTCACCTGTCCCCATCTTAAGAGGAGTTAAACCTGTGCCGGGTCGCCACCCTTGTGTTGGTACCCCTGAAGATATTGTGGCTACTCATTCTATTGGGTTTCTGAACAGTTTGTCTCCAGGATCAAAACCCCTGGAGAAGGCCAAGTCACCTTCTAAGTTGCTGGTGAAGACTGGTAATGGTGGTGGTGGTGGTTGCGTTAGAGGAAAGGAAAAATCCCCTCATGTTAAATTGCAGAGTAGTGCTGAGAGAGAGGACACACCAGGCAGGAAGTCTGTGTCTATTAGCAGATCAAAGTCTATATCATCAAAGATGTTGGCGAGTACACCGGACAGAAAGGAATCTCCACGAAAAATGAGATCATCTGGGTCGCATTCTATCCCGTCTTCTCCAACCAGCTGTTATTCTTTGCCCACCACGTTTGAGAAGTTTGCTATCAGGGTCGAACAACAGGCAAAGATTAAGAGTGACAGGGAACTCCTAGATTGGGTTTGGTAGAGAAGGTCTCTGCAAAACTGGGTTTGGATAAGAAGTCAAATCCAATTCGTGGCGCAAGTCCATCTGCAAAAAGACAACTCACTCTTTCGTCTCCGAGAAATTTGATACATGGAATTGAAGCTGGACCAAAGGCCTTGAGGAAGAGCTGGGAAGGGAGTATGGATGTGAAGAGTAAAGATAGTGTGAAAATGAAGGGCACTAAACAAGAACTCGCATTAGTACCTTGGAGTTCATCTGTGAGTATATTTGACGCTCTAGCTATACTATGCTTTTAACTGTGTCTACCTTGCATTATTCTCGTGAAATATGTAGACTCATTTTGTATATGTATGGAACCAAAAAGGGAGAGGCTAGGTTGTGTCATGCCAAAATCGATTTACAAAAAGTAGTTCATTTTTGATTCAATCATGTGTTATCCCCTGAGGTAAGTGATCACCAGCAGATGTCCTCCAATCTGTGCATGTCTCAGCAAGTACCTTCCAATGTGACAATTACCAGATAACCTCTGATGACTTGGAAGAATTTGTAACTACCGGAATGAACGTAGTGTTTGTTTTTGCTTTCTCTGAGCAGACACCTAGGAAAAGTACCTCATCTAGTGACAAGCGGGCTTCCATATCTGAAAACAAGATTAAGACACCCTCAAAGTTATCAAAGGAGGAGCCGAGAAGCCATATATCAGGCAAGAATGTTTCTATGAAGAGTGTTGTGGATGATTTTGACAGTCCTGTGAGCCAGAAGATTTCTGCAGGGAGAAAGTCAGTCGATGCAAGTAACACGGTTTCCCCACAAATATTGTTAGAATACCTGCAAGTAACAGGAAACTGATAGATTCTAGTGTTCTGTGGGCATCTTTACCATCCTCCGTTGCCAAGCTTGGAAAGGTTGGCCTCCTACTATATCTCTGCGGATTGCCTAAGATAGTGTCAAATAATATCATTTGCTAAGCTTTTTTGTTTATCCTTTTCTTCAGGAAGTCTTAAAGCACAGAGATGCGGCTCAATTGGCTGCAATTGAGGCTATGCAAGAAGCTTCGATTGCTGAAAACATATTGAGATGCTTAAGGTGTGGATTGTGGTAGTACAAATTTTGAATTCTGTAGGGCACGTGTTCAGAGGAAGTTCATATATTCTCAATCGTTCATCTGGCTAGCTTTCTATGTTTAACACTTCTGTCGGGGGGGGGGGGGGGGGGGTGTGAATTGGTTTCAGGTTATCAAATTTGCTAAAAATGGTCATTGAATATCTTATAAGAAGTGGATAAGTTATCTTAGTTGTGTATCTTAGAAACCTCAGAGGCTTCTTTTCAGGTTAACTTGATCATAAGGCTGTGGTGCAATGTTGACCTAGAAGGGCATGTCCAAGCCTTTTGCAGCCTTCTTTGATGCCCTCGATCTTCAAAATAGTTGGATCCTAAAGTCAGTAGATTCTATCGTAGATACAACTCTTTAGCCTAGTACGGTCTCGCATTATCTGTAATAGTATTTACCAACATGCCTTTTGGATTTGATTACTGTCTTTGCATTTCCCCCTTTTCTGGTTTCTTTTTCCACTATCCTTGGCTGTATGTTAATGAGACGTAGTGACAGATAAAGTTGCAGATAAATCAATAATGTCTAAACTGTTAGGAAGTTCTGGAATGCATCTGTTTCAAACTAAAGAAGAAAACGTCCTTTCATTATGATATACTGAGGTTCGTTTAACGCATGTAGCAGTTTTGATTGAGAATTTGGCTTCAGTTCTTGATCATGCAATGCTATCTTTGCTTTATTTATAGCAAATACTCCGAGCTTACTGTCTCGGCAAAGGAAGATGATCCACAACCAGCTGTGGAGAAGTTCTTGGCCCTTCACTCAACCCTTAATGGTGCACTTCAGAAAGCAAGTTCATTATCCAAAACAATCTCCTTCGGCTCATCACCTGTCCAAGAAGGAGCTGAATTGTCGGAAGAGACCCTCAAGGCCACGTTTGACAGGAGAAAACAGGCGTCCTCATGGGTCACTGCTGCGATATCCTCCGATCTTTCTCCTTTCTCACTATACAGCAACCAAGCAACCTCTTCAAAAACCCAAAAGAGCGCATCCTCCCCAAGCCTACCCATTTTGCTTCTTGAGAACTCTACCAAGCCATCTTCTGCTTCGCCAAAAACCCTACAACAACCAAAGCAACGCCAGTCTCATGTAGGATCCACCAAGCTCTCATCCTCCACTTCGAGGCGTGCTGGAGATACAGGGCAGCTCATGAATGGTCTCAAGGCAGGTGTACCCCAGTTGTCTGATTGGGTGAAAGGGGACAGTC
>CM041780.1:234680082-234789840 GCA_023374045.1 Limonium bicolor
TACGATTACTTTGACACTTAGACATGCTCTTCAAGGATTAAAGGTTACGGTAGTTACCTGGGCCGGACTTAGTCCCGGTCCCATCACGATCGATGATGTGTAAGGCCGGCTGCCTCTGCGGTGCGCCCTTCTGCGGACCTCGGGACCCCTGTCCCTGCGAGGTATGCTGGGCATGAGCATCGCCAGATGCAACCTCCTTGCCCTCACGCTGCTTGTAGCCCTGATAGTTGCCCTTGGGCTTAGAGTTCTCTGGGCATGCATTAGCACGGTGTCCTGGTTTCTGGCAAGTGTAACAGCGGATCTCCCTTCCTTGGCAATCTGTGCCGGGATGATCCTTGTTGCAGTTTCGGCATATGTAGCTGCGGCCATCAGTTTGGTTCTTGCCTTGGCCAAATCCAGAACCTATAGCTTCCAAGTTAGCAAGGTTCTGTATACTTACAATACTCCATATACATACTATTTCAAGTTCACAATAGTTCGGTTTCGGGTTCTTACCCTTATAGGGCTGAGACCTCAGTGGCTTCGCTGCCACTGGTGCGGTGTAGGCAATCTGCAATGGCTCAGCTGCCTTGCCCTCCTTAGTATCCGCGCCGTCTCCTGAGGTTCTTATGGTGGGAATGCTTCCCTTTCTTCTTCTTCTAAGGTATGGCTTGGTTTTGATCGTCGGAGGTGTTACCCTTGCCGCTCACCTTGCGCTTCAGCGCTTGCTCCTCATCTCTTAGCTGGCAGGTGATCTCAACTCGAGATGCAGCGTGGTAACACTCCTGAATTACTTAGATATTAGGTTACACATTTACATACGGGGTACTAATTCACATTACTCATGGCTTTCAAGGGTCCAACGATGTTTACCTGAAGGGAGGTAAACCGTGTGAAGCCCATGCCATACCGGAGTCGATGGCTCAATCCGCCGTAGAAGCGGTCGACCAAGACTTGGCCAGTATACCCAAGGTCGGGTAGAAGTCTGAGAAGAGAGGTGAAGGTGCGGTAATATTCATCAACCGTCATCTTCTCGGTCATTTTTAGGGCATCGAGCTCAAGCTGTTTCTTGGTCTTGACATGCTCGGGATAGTACTTAGATCGAAGGAGAGAGGTGAATGCTTCCCAACCGAATGCGGGGTCGGCTACGTGCTCGGCCTTAACGAGCTTCCACCAGTCCATAGCCGCGTCTTTGAGGTAGTACGTAGCTATCCTCACTCGAACTCCAGCGGGAGTCTCAAGTGTCTCGAATGCCGTCTCCATCTCGGAGAGATAGGCCTCGAGCTTGGCGGGGTCGCTCTCGCCTCTAAAGCATGGAGGTCGAAGATCAGCGACGGCCTTTACCCAATTCGTTTCACGGGGTTGAGGCGGGTCGGGCTGTTGCTGCTGCTGCTGCTGTTGGTTTTGCTGTGTTGCTTGTACAGCGGTGATTACTTGTGGTAGCATCTGCGCTACCGTGGCGGCGACGATCTCAGCTATCGTCTGCGCGCCCGGTCCATCAGATGTCTCTCCTCTAGGTCGGTGTTGAGCAGAAATATGTGTTACTATACTTCTACCTAGGCAGTGTACCTATCGTTTTGCGGAATAGTGAATTGAGTGGGGGTTGTCGATCTCAGGGACCTCGTTCAATTAATTGACAATTTATTAACTAACTGAGAAACTAAACTAAGAAAACAGGAAATGTCACTTTTGCTTAATTTAATGAAAAGAAAGACTCAACAAACTAACATAAAATAATAAAACAGTAAAATAAACTAAACGAATAAATAAAACGTAAAACTCTAAATAAAAGGAAGCACCCCGGATTGTTTTGCAAACCTTCACTTTCTAATCTATTAGTAAACTCTCCCCTAATTCTGCAATAAACTCAGAAACTTTAATTAATTCGTCAACGGCTAAGTCTAACGAATCCTAACCAGTTGCTAGAACTAGCAGCAGACTAATGCTCTAATCCGGACACAACTAATCGCATAAAGAACAGTTTCTATTTGAGACCGATTAACCTATAGGCAGGATCATGCTTCTAGTCGTTAATCAGGTTTAATTCCTATGTCTTGTTATCTATCTCAGCTCTCACGTGTTGATTAGAAAACTACAAATATAGCTTTAATAATTGATCAGAGAATTAAAGCGCATGAAAAACTGGAATTAAACTACTACAATTATAATCAGAGAAAAGATTACCCAAAAAATATAAAGATTCGGTTTGCTACCCCAATCCGGGGAGCTAAACTAACTACTCTAACATAAATCTCAAAACAACAAAAGCAACAAAGGAATAACACATTGAATTAATCAAAGAAAAGGGAATAAACTCTGTTATGAGATCCCTACTTCGCCTTCTGTCGTCACATGTCTTTGCATTAATCCTCTGTCAGAAGTGTGGTATGCTAATAATAATGGAATTGTGGGTGTGGAAGGAGAGATAGTGGGAGGCCGAAGCCTCTGGGCGGTGGCGCAGCGTGAATGAAGCGTCCCTTTTCAAGCCCTAATCCTTTCAATTATATAGCAGGTCGTCATTAGTTGTTTCACTGCTTTAATCTTCTTAATATTCTATCTTTAGATCATGATAAAAATGATCCTTGGTCTGATGCAGTGCGGCTGGGCCTTGGGTGGTGATCCATCAGAAATCCAATAGCAATGTCATTAGTGAATAACCTCCGACGTGTACAATGTGTTGCATGAAGAATTCATGCATCGAACAAACTTCTTACTGCAGCCCTTTGATTTGATCGTGAATATCTTTTTGGTGTGTGTGTATATATATATATATTATGTGTATATATGTTGCGAAGCTGATGAAGTAAAGAACGCAATCTTATGACATTTACCTGTATTTGACACATAAAATGTATCAGTTCACATCTAAACATAAATATAAGGAAAAGCATATGATAAGTGAGAAATATGACATGAATTGTTATCAAAATAGGAAGAATTATAGTGCTAAAAGTAGATATATTTCGCACTTATCAAACTTCCTCACACTTATCTTTTGCTTGTCCTCAAGCAAATAAAGAATAAAACTATCCCTAAGGCCGTAGTGTCAAACCTCAGGATCGAATAAGTGCAGAAGGAAATCAAACGAAGTGGCAATCAAAAGAATAATCCTGCTCTTAGCTGTAGGTTTTTGCAAACAGTGAAAAAGAACAGTTATGTAAAAGCATGGACAAGTTTGATTGCATAAACTAAATATAGGATAGCTTGGGATCTTCCACCAATTTCTTTCCTCTAACCTTTGGATGACAAAGGGTGTGAAGTAACACCTTATTCCGTGATACCTTTCAACACCACATACTCATGATCAGAAACAAAAAATTAAACTGCAATCAACTTTTCTTTCGCTTGCAAAAACATTCTTGTTCAAGAAATATATACAAAACAAACAAATTATTGAGAATTGCAGAGTTATTCTGTAACCCAGACTTTTCTCTCTATCCTTGTAACGGTGTTGGGCCAACTGTAATACCCCAAACCTAAGTATGCTAAGTAAACATCAAATTATGATGTAGTAAGGCTAGTATATGCCTTAGAAAGATTGGTAGACAATTTAAACCAAGGAAAACACAAGAAAGTGCCTTAAAGGCAATCAGGGCAAAAACGTGCTCTAAGCTTGGAGAGACTTGGGTGAGTACCCAAATATCATGATAAGACCTTAGTAATATCCTAATGGTCATTTTAAATCAATTAGCAAAGAAAACCAAGCTTGAAAACAAGTTAAAACACAAAATGTGCTTTAAGAAGTCTTAAAGCACATTTTTGAGAAATTGTCTTAGAATTGAGTTTTGAGTGGCTAAATGTCCATCATTACTCTTTAATCAACATGTGTACTAATTAGTATCACATTAGGAGGTCTAAATCAATGGGAAATCAAAAATTTCAGAAATATGTGCACTGATTAGTGAATAGTGCCAAATAGTGACTAGTTTAAGTTTTAATCAATATAAGCTAATTAGTTGGTCAACAAAGACCATGACTAGCCTTATTTAAGGTAGGGGGCCGGTTTTCTAAAGGAGGGTGAGTCACCATAAGTAGTCAAATAAGGAAGAAAAGAAGAGATAAGTAAAAGAGTACTATTTGCTTTATTAAAGCAAATATCTCTTATAAGCCACCTTTTCTTCTTCTCTCTCTTCATTTCTCTTCTTCACACGATTTCTTATTCTCTTCTTTTGCTCCAAACCGAGAGAGCTCCATCCATGGGTGCTCCACCTTCAATCACTCACTAAGTGTTCATCTTTGCTCCAAATCAAAAACTAAACACATATTTCTCTTAGTTAGGTCAAGACCTATCCTTCTATCTTTTCAAATCCTTCAAAGCTCCATTTTGGTGCCAAGAGGAAACTCCATTGATGGAGGAAAACCAAGTTTGAAGAGCTCATTAGCTTCTCCATTCTCTTAAGGTAAAGAAAATGTAAGAAAAACCATGTTTCCATCATTTCTTGTACATGGCCGAAAATTCCTTCTCATGGGGCTATGTTTTTGTGCCTTGTTCTAGCTTGATTTATTCACCAAGGACTAGTGGAGGTCCTATTTCATTCAATGCCAAAGTCTACCTTGAGACTTCAAAGGTAATCATCCACTTTTATGCCTTAGAACACATTTCTAACCTAGGTTTTATTCCTTGAGGTTAGTGTATTGTTTAATACTCATATGAGTCATTGAATATTGGTTAGAACATTGGCAAAGGAAGTTTAAGTGGTGGCCGAGATCTATGCAAGAAGAAGGTCTAAGGAGGAGATTAAGATAAGCTTGAGAAAACAAGGTAAAATGCTTACCTAATGGTGGTTTAAGATTAAGGAATGAGTTTTGGATAAGTACCAATGAGGCTTAGAGCTTACATTGTGTATTGGGTTATATAACCTAAGAAAAAAACTTAAGTAAGCTTGTGAGCTTGTGACTAAGGAGCCAATGGGAATGAGTTAGTAACATAAGTTTAAGACGGATTTTAAGGGCATTATAACTACTATGAGATTGATGAGTGTATTTGCAGGTTGAAAGCTTTTATATGTGGGAAATTCAGTGTTTAAGTTTAAGCCATTTAAGGGCCTAAGAGCCATGTCATTTAAGAGCCTTAGTGCTATGCAATTTAAGGTTATTGCAATATATTGAGTATGATGTGAATAAGTTGATTTGGGTGAGAAAATAAGATGAGAAAGGACTTGGTGTGTGTGAGATTATTGTGTGAGAAAAACAATGCTTATGGGCATGATAAAATACTAAAGGAGCTATGGCGAAATTTGAGTAGAAAACAATGTGTGTGGTGGTAGTGGTGAGTTAATGTGACCAAGGGTTTATTAGGAGTCATTAAAAGGAATTTGGGTGGAAATGAGTTAATGAAGGAGTTCTTGAGGTTAAGAATGCCCTAGAGTTGTCTAGGAAGAATTAGAGGATTGGTGGGTGTATTGAACACACCAAAGACATGGTATGAGGAATGTTAAGACTTGAGCAAAAATCTAGAGGGAATGGTGTATAATGCTTTAAGATGATTTGGGTGTGAACTAGAGAGTAAAACAAGGAGAGTTATGAGAAGCTTGTGTAGGTGGTGGTGAAACTAGTAGAGGACTAGTAAGGGTTCAGTTTAGAAGGTGATGAGTGGTTTGGGAGATAGAAGTAAAACTGTAGGAAAAGGTTGTAAGACGTCAAAGGTAATGGCTAGGGGGTTATAAGAGTGTATGATCATGAGAATGGTGAGTAAGTTGAACAAAAGAGGTGGAAAAAGTCTAAGGAGGGTGTTGCTTGGTCAAGGTAAATGAAGGGTAGTGTTTAAGGTGTTCTAAGGATATTTTATGACTAAGGATGTTCTAGGAAACGGTAAGTGTTGTTTTGGTGAGAATGATTAAACTATGGAGTTCTTGAGTACTAGGAAGACCTAGGGATGTCCAGAGGGACTAAGGGTTACAATGGTGAATTTAAGGCACCAAAACCATGGTTAAGGAAGCTAGGAAGCTTGTACAAGTTCGAAGGAAAAATAAGGTATAATGACTTGTGAAGATGTAAGCGTGTGCTAGATTACATATAGCTTTGAGAAGCTTGAGTAAAGCAAATGGATATGCATAAGATGCTTGGGAGATGACGTTAAGGTGATGAAGAAACACCTTGGTATAATGGTTACATAGGCATGAGATGCCATTTAGAAACCTGAGGATAAAACATAATAGATGTTAGGGATTTTGGTAAGAGTTGAGTAAGAGTTTAAAGATAAGGAAAATGGGTGTTTGGGCACGTCCGAACTTACGTCCGAACTTGGACGTTCGGACATGCCCTGAAGCGCGTAAGTCTTCTGAACTTCGACTGGCGTCCGAACTACCCGTCCGAACATAGAAGTTCGGAACACTATTTCTATTTTCTGGTTTGGCCTCGAACAACGTCCGAACTTTGGAAGTCCGGACGCATGTTCGGACATTCGACAATCTGCACCCTTAGAGTCTTGAACAGTGTCCGAACTTGGGAAGTCCGGACACAAGTTCGGACAAGGTGCTGTATTGACCAAAAACTTTGTTTAAGGTTGGGAAATGATGGGGAATATGTAATGATGATATAAGGTTGTTTAAGACATGTTTGGTGAGTAACAATGATAATTAAGTGGATGAATAAGTATAAGTTGAGGAGAAGTGATTCACTTAAGACTTTTAAGAACTTAAGTGGTGTAAGATGGGGATCATTAGTGACTAAGTGAGTTAAGTAAGTTAGCTTTATTGGAAAGGTAATTAACAACCTAAAATTGATGAATGTTTTAGGGTTTGAGAATTTGGACTCCAGAGGAGAAGTAAGCAACCGAACGACCAACGGTGAACGGTACAGTTCTCTTGTGACCTGCTTGCTAACGAGGTGTCCCTCGGCTTGTGTGCTATTTGTTTTTGTGTGCTCACTAAACAAGATAAAGCATGCAACCGGAATATATATATATATATATATTGTGTTGTGTGATGTTTGAAAACTAACACAACATACCGTGAGAACTTACTAACCAATGTTTAGTAAGGAATTGAGTGAGACTGAGGAACGCCCCTAATAAGGGACGATATGAACCGAAAGAGGTTAACCAACAAACAGGGTCTTGAGGTTACTACTAACTGGAACTTGAGTGAGGAAACCCGGGACCGATCTCCGGTCATGCATGCTAAGGAAAGGGGGTCGTTATCTATAGCAGATTCGACCTCCGATTAAGGACTTGTCTTCGGACTTGTAGCCTAGGGCCGGTTGCCGGCTCAGCTACGCTGGACTCCCGTCCAGGGTAGGTGGCATTAAGATGGTGCGGTGGGATCACCTAAATCCCAGGTTTGGACTTAGGATACAACCATTCCCCTCCAGGAACGGTTTATATACTGAGAATAAGTAAGATTAAGATTAAGGTAAGGTTAAGATAAGTTGCAACCATTCCTTTTTAAAGGATGTTTTGTATTATTAAGATTAAGGTAAGCTACATCCACTCCTTATTAAAGGATGGTTGTTTCTAAGATTAAGATAAGACTAAGATTGAGGTGAGATAAGGGTGGACTAAGATTAAGAGGGAACATTACTTAAGGAGTTAAATAATTAACTCTCTAATTAAGGGAACGCATTTAAGTCGTTCATTGTGTGTGAACTTTGATTGTTCATATATGGATTATTGTTTACAGCATTTATTATTATGTTGTGCATTTAATCAACCTCCATGCTATCGACAATTAGTCGTCGTAGCCACGTTAGCTTGGGGGCCATGAGGGGATCGTACCAGCATTCGTGCTGACCCCCTTTGGGGGCTGTTTTTACTACACAGGTACATCAGGAAGCGGCCGTCGCGAGAGTAAGAAGGGGTACAAGTGTTACGGGTTAAGTGTGGCCTACGAGTTGTGCTTGTACACTCGTATGACAATTTGAGTTAGTAAGATGTATAGGATGTGAGGGGGTTGTAAGAAGGATATGTAAATGGTTAAGATTGTTGTACTAATGTTCGGTATGTTCTGTAGTCAGACCGTGGCAAGGTCCTGGATTGTAAGGAATTCCGCTGTGACATGTATATATATATGCTGTTAAGTTGCGAGACCACAATTGGATTGAGTTAGGGTGTTACACCAACTATCCCAGATCCCGTGACCTTAGGTAGATAGGTGTTAAGGCACCCCTAGGACTTAATAACCGGATAGACGAGGCCTGCTTTTGTTAGGAAAATTTCTGATCAGCGGAGTACCTTGCCTTATCCTTTCATTCCAAACTTTCTCATCATTTCCAAAATCCCAAACTAAACTAATTCAGTCTACACAATCAGCTAATCCACCAAATTTTAGTGAAAACAGAATTAGTTTGAATAAAAACAAGTTAGATTAGACAAACAGCTTTAAGCAAGAGAATTCTTGAGGTTGTCACCTGGCTCAACTTCAAACTTCCACAAACATTTTCACCCAAGAATTCGATATTTATTAGCACTCAGAGAAGCGATTTTCTCAAAGCAAGAAAACAATCAAAAACAAGTGTGGCATTTAAATGCAACTAACATACTTTCAGGGAAAGGTCTCTACTTCCTCACACTTAAGATGATCAATGTCCTCATTGTTCAAAAATAAAAATCAAGAAAAGACCTTTCAAAATATGTCAGACTCATGAAGAATTCATTCAAGGCACCTCTGATTGTAAATAAACATTGAGCATTATAAATCATCGTAGGCTGGACATAAACATTTGAAAATAAGAGAAACTGAAACTCCCCTGATATCATAGATAGAGGGAGGTTCCCTTCCTCACACTTAAGCTCGTACACGGGGTTGCAACATTCCTCACACTTGCATCCAAGCAAGTGTCCACCTTGGGGCTACATCAAATACCATAAAAAGAATTTCACCTGCACACACTCACAACTACCACAAAAACGCTAGAAGCGTTTGCATTAAAAGCACATGCACCATTGTCACTTATGACTAAAAAAAGAACTAAAATTAAACTACCAAAAATAAATTAATGCAGAATTAAAATAGGCTAGACTAAAAAAACAAATAAACTATATAAAAATAAAATTAAACCAAATAAAAACTAAACTAAACTAAAACAATTAAAGAAAATAAAGAAATCAACCAGGATCAAAAATATAGGTGGATAAAGGCTTCAATGGTGGTAAGAAGTAGGCACCAATCTTCATTATTAATCCACCTGGATCAAAACAAAACGTTACGTTGGCAAATAAAATAGGAAAATGAATACTCCACAAAACCTGATGTTTGAGGAGATACTGCCGGTAACGCTGCTCAGTTAGAAGACCAGGTGTGAATGGCTCTTCTTCCTCAAATTGGAGGATGTAAACATCTTCCTTCTGTTGTTGAGGCTTCTGGAGGCAAAATGGGAGTTGTTGATGACTTGATGGTAGCGGTGTTCCCTCCTCATATTCGAGGATACAAATATTCTCTTCTGGTTGCAGAGACTTAACATTATAATCCTGCTGGTAGACAACTTCAGAGGGAGATTCAACTTCTTCAATGTCTCTGGAATCAACCACATCAGGTACCTCCACTGGTTCACAGATAGGTGCAGGCACAATATCTTCAAATACTGGTTGCTCTATTTGAGTTGAGGTTGAAGGAGGAGGGGAATATAAATTCCCAAATAATCGCTCCAACTCCTCATCAGACTCCTCTTCAGCTTCAGAAATTATAGGCTTGGAATGGTCTTCACCCATCAAAGTCTCCACTTGAGATTGGTCCACTAGGTCCAAATAACTTTGGCTATGGGAGAATTCCAATTGTTGTTGTGCTAACTGCTGCGAGACCTGATTAAGTTGCCTTTCCCAACTCCGGTTTATAGCTTCTTGCTCAGCAAATTTAGCATCATACCTAGATTCAATTTCAGCCAATCTAGCATTAGTGGCTTTTCTTTGCTCCAGGATCTCTGCAAGCATGCTCTCTATCTTTCTCGTATCCTCCTTAGGAGGCTCCTGATAAGTGTAGAATTGTTGTTCCTCCATCTGCATTCTAGTCTGCTCACTTTCCCACCAATAGGGTTGTCGATAAGATGATTGTTGTGGCTGGTAATAATCTTGTCGCCTGAACTGGTTGTAACTTTGAGTACCCGACTGATTATACCTGTTCAAATTCTGCTCAATGTTCATTATCGCAACCGTCGTTTCCAACTGTGTCAACACTCTCCTCAACTCATCCATGTTATCCACCATCGTTAGCACTCAGCCTATTAAAAAAACGAAAAAAAAACAAGTAAAATAGAACTAGAAATAGAAAAGAAACACAAACAAAAACAAAACTAACTAGAAATAAAAAGGAAAACAAAAATAAGATTACCTAAATAAAATAAAAATAAACTAAAGAAAACAATGAATAAACTAGTAGCGATAAAAAAAAAATCTGCTAAACTAAATCGTACGATCAATTAACAAAAACTGGAAATAACATAAAGGAAATAAAACCTAATACTAAACTCAAACGCACACACGTAAAGAAAAAGAATTCTAAACCGTTAATCCTAATTAAAACAAACAGATACCGTAACACAATTTCCAAATAAAACCAAATATAACATAAACGTATAAATAAAGGAAAAAAAAAAGCAAAATTAAAAAAAAATAAAGAAAATCAAAAACGGGAACTCAAAAATCTACGTACTATTAACTATATCGACCAAACAATATTGAATAAAAAAAACTCAAATAATATCTCAATCAAATAAATAAAAATGTCAATTAACCGTGCCAGAGGTCCCCGGCAACGGCGCCAAAAACTTGTTGAGCAGAAATATGTGTTACTATACTTCTACCTAGGCAGTGTACCTATCGTTTTGCGGAATAGTGAATGAGTGGGGGTTGTCGATCTCAGGGACCTCGTTCAATTAATTGACAATTTATTAACTAACTGAGAAACTAAACTAAGAAAACAGGAAATGTCACTTTTGCTTAATTTGAAAAGAAAGACTCAACAAACTAACATAAAATAATAAAACAGTAAAATAAACTAAACGAATAAATAAAACGTAAAACTCTAAATAAAAGGAAGCACCCCGGATTGTTTGCAAACCTTCACTTTCTAATCTATTAGTAAACTCTCCCCTAATTCTGCAATAAACTCAGAAACTTTAATTAATTCGTCAACGGCTAAGTCTAAGAATCCTAACCAGTTGCTAGAACTAGCAGCAGACTAATGCTCTAATCCGGACACAACTAATCGCATAAAGAACTGTTTCTATTTGAGACCGATTAACCTATAGCGGGATCATGCTTCTAGTCGTTAATCAGGTTTATTCCTATGTCTTGTTATCTATCTCAGCTCTCGCGTGTTGATTAGAAAACTACAAATATAGCTTTAATAATTGATCAGAGAATTAAAGCGCATGAAAAACTGGAATTAAACTACTACAATTATATCAGAGAAAAGATTACCCAAAAAATATAAAGATTCGGTTTGCTACCCCAATCCGGGAGCTAAACTAACTACTCTAACATAAATCTCAAAACAACAAAAGCAACAAAGGAATAACACATTGAATTAATCAAAGAAAAGGGAAGAATAAACTCTGTATGAGATCCCTACTTCGCCTTCTGTCGTCACGTCTTTTTGCATTAATCCTCTGTCAGAAGTGTGGTATGCTAATAATAATGGAATTGTGGGTGTGAAGGAGAGATAGTGGGAGGCCGAAGCCTCTGGCGGTGGCGCAGCGTGAATGAAGCGTCCCTTTTCAAGCCCTAATCCTTTCAATTATATAGCAGGTCGTCATTAGTTGTTTCACTGCTTTAATCTTCTTAATATTCTATCTTTAGATCATGATAAAAACGATCCTTGGTCTGATGCAGTGCGGCTGGGCCTTGGGTGGTGATCCATCAGAAATCCAATAGCAATGTCATTAGTGAATAACCTCCGACGTGTACAATGTGTTGCATGAAGAATTCATGCATCGAACAAACTTCTTGCTGCAGCCCTTTGATTTGATCGTGAATATCTTTTTGGTGTGTGTATATATATATTATGTGTATATATATGTTGCGAAGCTGATGAAGTAAAGAACGCAATCTTATGACATTTACCTGTATTTGACACATAAAATGTATCAGTTCACATCTAAACATAAATATAAGGAAAAACATATGATAAGTGAGAAATATGACATGAATTGTTATCAAAATAGGAAGAATTATAGTGCTAAAAGTAGATATATTTCACACTTATCAGTCGGCCTCGACCTCGTCCTGACATCTGAACAAGTGTGGATCACATTAGATACGGTGAAACTATGACCACATGGTCTTGATTCAAGCAATGGTATCGTCCTTGCAGACGTAAAGGGTATCCGTTATTGCTAACGGTAATTCCTAGTTAGGTTTCTAATTCTCCGTTGTAACACGGTTTATAACCTAACTCGGTAATCACTACACTCGGTATTCTAATCATCAGTACGAGACTTTGCTCTGATACCACTTTTTGTAACACCCCAACCGATAATCCTTCCATTATCCTCTAATCATTCCCCTAATTACCTTACTCGCAGCGGAATACTTACTTAATCCCGGCGGGTGATACAATGCCAATAGCCATCCGAGACCAATAAGGCTACTACTACTTACAGTAACGGTCTGACGATTAGAATAACCGAATACATACTACTTACTTACAATACCAAATACTTACTTACAATTGATTACCGAGTATCCAAATTATACGAATTACATTCCAATACTACTTCCCAAAAAATCAAGAGTTTATACACCTACTCCTTTCTTTCCAATCATGAATTCATTATCCAAAAAGGTGTACCACATGGTACACCGGCTACTCAAAAAGGCCTTAGCCGTGTACAACTCGGTACACCATTCAAACCTACCAACTACACCAAAAAGAATTACATCCGGTCCTTACTCTACCATCACGCCTCGCGGGTACCTGTAGAATAAAAACATTCCCCCTAGGGGGTCAGCTTACGCTGAATATGATAACCGCATACCCCGCGTACTAGCGAGGGTACGCCAACTATTTGGTCGAGTACATGCGGTTCATTTCATTCATACATACATACATGCTTCATACAATACAAATTCAATACATTCAATTCACAAGCATACATACATTCAATACACACAAGGGAGATATTACGAGTCACCCATTCATACTTACCGTTTACTCACCGCATTACGGAGATACAATTCTCCATTCCATTCAGAAGTCATGTTAGCTTCATTACACACCCGGGTTAATCGGGTGTTCAATACTCTTTTACTCAAGGTCAATGACTTACAATAGTCAAGACCGATACACATACGATACTTACTTCTTACATACTTTACTCCAGTTAAGTCGGTATGACCTCCGGGCAGGGATTACTACATCCCACCACTGAGCTTTAGGGTGGCCCACTAATCCAGGATGCTACCCATTCAAGGGATTTGGTCCATGGAAAAGATTACAGCCAGGATTCGGATCCAACCTCTTGTGTTTCGTTATCCTCACGGGTGGCCGAAACTATATCGGACTTCTACTCATTCCATTTTACTCATTACTCAAGTTAGGAGTTAGAATGTTAGGAATTAGTAGAGTCAATACTCCTTTTCCATACATCAATACAATACACAAATACTCATCATGTACACACACACTTCATTCTCATTCATTCATTTCATGAATTATACAAACTAATTGTTCAAGAAGATACAATAAGAACAAAATAGTTCAAACACATTTATGTGCAATATAAGTCCGATTCGTGCATTTATCTTGTTGGTGATCACATAAGCACACAAATCGGGGTAACCAAGTTAGGATACAGGGCATAAAGAAATCAACCGTTCACCGACGTACTCGGACTACTGGGTCCTTTGATGATCAACTATTTGATTCCTATACATACATGAAGTAGTATGATCAATGATCTATTATTGATCTAACTTACTCCTTCATTGATACTTTCAATGTGTACTTACTACTTCATTACTTTCTTACTTGATTATAAAACCCATTTTTTTCTCATTACCTCTCATTCTTGCTTTCTTACTCATGTACTTACTTTCTTACCTTTACTACTTCATTCATAATGTACTACTACATATATATATATACATATGGTTACTATAATATAATAAAAATATTTATTTTTTTATTTTTTTTACTCGACCGAACTTGCAAGTCTGGTCGCAAGTTCGGTCCATTCCAGTAGCTCACATTACGGGAAAATTTCCTGGTCCGACCGAACTTGCATGTCCGGTCGCAAGTCCGGTCTATTCTAGAAGGTTTCAGATGGGAAATTTTTCTGGTCCGACCGAACTTGCATGTCCGGTCGCAAGTCCGGTCTATTCCAGAAGGTTTCAGACGGGAGATTTTTCTGGTCCGACCGAACTTGCATGTCCGGTCGCAAGTCCGGTCCATTCCAGAAGGCTCCCGTCTTTGTGATTCTGGGCTCGACCGAACTTGCAAGTCCGGTCGCAAGTCCGGTCCGGCCAAGTACTTCAGTTTAAAAATCTGTTTTCTGTTGGTTTCTTTACCCATTGTTTCCCCAATCTTTACCAATACTTCCCTACATGTTTAACACTCATTTAGATGCTCTAAATCACCTCAATTCATCCTTCATACTTACTACTCAATTCCTACATTCACTTACACATTTTTCCTTACTTCTTCTCAACACTTATACTAGTTTCCATTTCACTTATTGCTACAGATTTTTGTTTTCCTTCTTATGCTACAGATTTTCCCCTCAACTCTTATACTCCAATACTCCCTCAATTAATGCCACTCTTAGCATCCCAAAATACATTGCTTTACATCCTAACTCCATCCCAATTACAAGCTCCTTTCCAAATCTGTTTCAAGGTACTAAACACTCCCATTACACTCCCCAAATACACCTAGTTACTACCTAGGTTATTTCCTCCTCTTAAACACTTAAGTCCTCTCATTTCTACATAAAATTTGACATAGTCTCCCCTATAATTCTTGCTTTTCCCACACACTATTTCAGCTCAACAATTTGCTCATTCATATACCTGTTTATTCAATACACTATACACACAATTCAACTCCACTGCAACACCATAAAATTCCTACACATATACATATACTACCCATGGTTTTCCCAAGCTTTTAAACATCATTTAAAAACTTCCAAACTGATACATTATCATTCCTCATTATACTACAACATACTTACTACTCATTACTCAATACATTACTCATTCTTAACTACTTAAAACTGTTACAATACAATACACAACTAACTCAAGGTAAGGGCAATTACCTTGTCTTGCTAGTTTCTTTCTTTCTTTTCCTTCTCTTCTTTTCCTTTTTCCTTCTTCTCTTGTTCTCGGTTCTTGTTCAAGAATGGCAATACTACAGCAACCCATACCAATACACACAAGTACTTAGCATCCCTTTTAACTAACCCTAGAATCTAGATGTTTTAGGGTTTAGAAATGAGTATTACCTTCCAATGGATGAATGAAGTTCTTGACTAGCAAGATTCCTAGCCCACAAGAGAAGCCAAAATTGGCTGGAATGCAAGGAACAAAGCAAGGTTTACTTTGAATTTTCGTTTTGCAAATAAGGGCTAGAAAAAGATGGGTTTTCAAGAATGTTTTTACCTCAAAATGACAAGGAGGTGAAGGTGCTTCTAATGGTGGTACTCAAGCTTCAAATGCAGCACACCCATGGAGATGAAGTTGGTTGTTTTTGATTTTTGAAAGGAGGAGAGTGTTCTCCTTGGTGAGGGGATTACAATGGTACGATTTTTGTTGAATTTGGACAAGATTTGAGTGCTCAAAGAGAGGAGAGAAGTAGAGGGTTGAGTGGGTTCTTTCATTTCTCCATGGCCATCGCAGGGGGAGAAAAATAAGAAGGAAGAAGAAGGTGGGTACGGTGAGGGAGTGGGGGATGGAAGAGAGAGAGAGCCCCACTTCCTTTTTCTACTTTTCTACTTATTTCATTTGTCTTTTAGCTAATAAGAAGGTAATAAAGAAGGTGAGAGTGAGAGAGGGAAATCGGTCCCCTATGCACCCCTCTACAGATTTTTGATTTTTATTTGCAAAGTGGACACACTAAGTTTGCTTATTTGCATTCTCACCCCACAACTTCCCGGTTTTAACAGTTTTACTAACCGGAACCCGTTTTCCGGAATTTTCTCGTTTAATTAATTTTATTGGTTCCCAACCTTTATTAATGTTTATTAATGACTATTTGGTTGACCAAAATTGTTACGAGTCTATTTGACCCGCTTAAAGTCGCGTTTTCCCGGTTTTCTCGAAAAACGCACTTTAAGGTTCGTTTATGCTTTTAACCCATTTTAAAGGTCCGTTTTCTTCGGGATTTGTTCCCTCATGTTTATTTAAGTGTAATTAAGCCTTTAAAAATTATAATTAACCTAATTAATCACTGTTTTTAATTACAGGGTATTTCACTTAACATCCCTTATTTTTCTGCACAGATCTGAATTTATTTCTCTTGTTATGCCCAGCAAAAAAAAACAAGCATGGAAACCTATCTATAGTCACAAGGTAATAGCATTTCGTAAAGTCTAAAAACTTCACTTAACAACCCTTAAATTCTATGTCAAAAACAAGTGTTGTACGTGAGCTTTCTCCTTGATATGCATGTGACCGAAAGGGGGTCATTCCACCCATAAGCTGCGGCGGACTTGGAGATCTATTCCCAGGAGGAGAAACTCAATTAAAGGAGGTAACTATCTTATTAACACCGTAAGAGCTAGTCCATGGTGTAAGCTTAATATAAAAAAAAAAAACTAACACATGATACTTATGAATATATATACACACAGCCGAGAGGGTTGCAAGATTTGGAGTGGCTAAAAGTGTGGGAATTCTCCTGTGAACATACCAAGGTAAACCCACTTATTACCTTGTTTTATACGTTAAAAACCATCCTGATGATGTAGTATAAAACCAGAAATTTCGTGTATAATGTATGTGGCTTTAAAACCATGGCAGTGTGTAGAGAATAAGGAATGCATGTGCGGACTATAAGCCTAGGTATTAACATCTGGTTTAAGTAAAAAAAAAGTTAAAAGGGAAGGTAATAACATTAAGAAAATGGTGTACAAAATCTGTACAGAACCGGTAATAATGGGAAAGTATGGGGGCTGTTTAAATCTTCACTTTTGTGTAAGAATTAATGGGTAAGTGTAGGTTTAGAGAGAGTAGGCATTAATAGCCTATTAAAGTAAATTATATAAGATAAAGATGAAAGAAAAAGGGGTTAGATCTGTTAGGAATAAACTGTACCATAACCGAGTGGGAATGTGCATAATTAAGCATTTTAATGTCATTTTGTATTTAACAAGATGTTATGTCTAAGGCCATATATATATATATATATATATGTTTAGGCCATTTTTTATTATGCTTGTTTTAAGCTTTAAATATTGATTATTTAATTTTAGAGTGATCAAATGAATTAAATAAAAATTCTCCTGTAAAAATATAATTTTAGTGAACATAACCACCTAGGAATATTTTAGGTGAATATTAGTGAATTTAGATGTTACTTCAATTAAATAGGATGTTACATATAATTTAAATAAACTTTATATTGTATAAATAAATAAAAGAACGTTATGGGGTAAAAATGAAATTTAGTAAGAATATAAAGTGTTAGAATCTAAAAAAACCGAGAGGAGTACTTTTAAGAATTTTAGAAAATATAAAATACATCTTTATAATATTAAAGTGTTCAATGTAAAACTAGAGAAATACAAGGGTATTTTCATAATTATAGTAAAGATGGGTCACAGGGGATATTTGGGGTGGTCGACATTGACCACATATGACATTTGACCAATTTATAAAACTAAATAAATTTATTTGGTAATTTAATGAAGTATTAAATTAAAAATAAATGAAATTTATGAAACTATATGGGAGCTTTTGTGATTTCTGAAAGTTCTACACCTAGAATGGAATTAAGTTTACTACTAGGGCTATGTTGGTAATTTGGATAAATTTTAGGCTAATTCTAGCAATTTAATTAATTAAGGGTTATACCATATAGTTTAAGTATTAAAGTATAACAATTATAAAAACTATGAGGGCTAGAGTGTAATTACCGAAAAGTTGGCGATGGTTCAAGGATTAATTAAATTGTTGGGGGGCTGTTCGGAAATTGATTATATATATATATTACAATGTAGAAAACCTTAGATTATAAATTAAATAAAGATAAAATGTAACCAATGTAATACTTTGGTTGATGGTAATTAATCAAAAGTAGGGACGGGATAAGTATTATCGACGGACAATGGCCAATTTGGTTTTGTGGAAAGATTATATTATAAAGCTAAGATGTTTAATGTGACATTTTGTTAAAGTACGAGGAAAAAAATATCATAAAGGAATGAAAATGGTATAAATATACTTTGAAAACAATTACATAAGATGTTGAGTCTAAGTTGAGAATTATAGAGAGTATATTATATAGTGGAAACCTTATATTATAAGGGGCGTAACAATGCGTAAAAGTATATTGTATAATCTTGAGATAAAGTTTCAATAAGAGACGTGTGAATAAACGGCACAAATGTACAATATACACTTTACAGGGAATGGAGAAGAAATTTAGTATGAACAACTATATAATTCATACAATATGGAATCTTGATATGGGGTGGAAAAATAATATGTGATGTTGTAAATACCTATGTACATATAGATTGTATGTAATATATGTGAGGAGGAAATATAACCAAGAACATATATCATAATGTGGCTTGAACTATAGTGAACGCAAACGGAAACATATAAGGGTTACGCGCATGTGCACGCATGGACGTACAAGAATCGGGTTTAGACAATAACGTTGATCGTTAGGTAATTACCATCATGTAACGCGTAACAATATGATGATGAGTATTACATATACGTACGTACGAGCCTATAAACATACATAAATATAGATATGTATATAAACATGTGAGTATTAATACATACACGTAAATGTAAATATATGTAAATCATACGAGAATAAATAACCGCGTTGGATATCATGATAACCGAGAACCCAACCTCCATGTAGTGAATAAAATACGGTATCGGGTAATACGTATTCGTAAGTTAAACCGTACGACAAACTATAAGCCCGAAGACGTGGATACTGATAGTAGTTACATTTCTCAGTAGATCGGGTTGCGGGATTCAAACTCCGGGAACGTAGAGGATAGACGTGCGTTCGTTTTGCTAGCTTTGCTCGTCGGTGTACGGTATGTTCATTGTGTGGTCTGAACCCCTGAGGGAAGCCTCGGGTTCGGGTATTACTTGTGTATATGACAAGAGTGATATGCGTGAAATGTATGTGAATGTGTGGTCCAAAAGCTCTAAGGGTTCCCTTGGGTTTCGGACATTATTTGTGATTGCATGACAAGATTAATAATATTGTGCATGTGTTGTATGTGTTTATCGTTCCAACCGTCAAGCGATTATTAATTGTGCGCGTACGTCGTTCGGACTTGATAACAATTATCACTTAACCTATATGTAGACTTTAGGAGAGACTCTGAGTACTGAATTACGAGAGAAAGACCTCTCCTAATACTAAGTGAGCAACTTAGTTTAGAGACCTGGTATTAACCGTCTCTAGAGCGCTGACTCGAACTAAAACATCACCTAGCGGACTTCTAGGTATATGTATATGGCCGATGGGCCTCTAATGAATGTGTTTTCTCCAATAACGAGATTGAATCTCCGGGAGACTAATTGAAACATACTAACATATGAGAGTGTAATAAATAATGATACAATGTTTAATAAATCTTGGTCTGCATTCGTTCCAGCAGGTTGCGCATAGTGATCACTGAGTGTTCTTCCCGGATCGGGGTTCCCACTCTATTAGTCCACACGAGCCTACATAGATCATTGGCCGGAATGTACCGCCGTTGGTACCAGGCTTCTTGCCACCAGGACGACTGTCCATTAATGAATAAAATTTACGGGTTGTCCTAACTTGACACCCAACACGTAAGAAGGTTACAGAATGTTGAGAACTTGAGAGATCGATGGTATATAATAAGAATCAGATTGTTTGCTGAAAGACAACGTACTCTAACACTTTATTTCGTTGTTGGGATTATGCATGTATTATGTTGTATGTGAAAGTAGTGACTGCCTTAGTTGTGCTTAAATGTTTCCTTCCATGTACTTACAGTTTTGTTAAATTTGTAAACCGGTACAGCATGTAACGAATCTCATGTTAAGACGGCTAATTGACCTAAGTGACCTAAAGGGTCTAGGATAACATAGTTAACATACTCGGCCAAGTGCTGAGCCCTCCATGGGCACCGATATTTGCTGTTTCGGGTGAATGATGATTGGCGTTGGAGTGCAGGATCATGGGTAGATGACCTCGACCCTTATTTATTACGCTTCTAGAATTAATGTTAGTACGTGATAACTTTGGGAATACTATAGGTGCTCACTTGTCATAGTATTTGAGTTGTATTTAGGATGTTATAGTTAATATCTCGTTCGACACTGCGGTTATTTATTGTCATTGTTTATTATATTTTGAATCTACTTCATTACTCGCATGGGCGAGTAATGGCATGTGACACCCGAGTGAGGATTATTAGTATTTCAACTTCCGCTGTAAGACGTCTTTAATTCTGCTACGTGAGTGATTATTACGAGTTTATTGTGAGGGGTGTTACAGCTTGTTCTCTTTGTTACCCTGGAACTCCATCCTAGCCCAAAGTTGGCTACCATTGATATTCCACCCTAGAATGCCTTCGATCAGTCTTCTTGCATCGTAAACATGAGCCATGTCCACGAAGGCGCAAGCGTTTCTGTTAAACCTTCTAACTTTTTTGCTAACGTAAAGCCTTGTCCAGTTGACGAACCTTCCTATTATCCTACCCAAATGGTACTCCGAGACATCTCTATCAACGTTGTCTATAAAGACTGTCGTTGGGTGCTTTTGGGATGCTAATCTCTCTTGACGCCAAGCTTTTTTGGGTCGTCTTTCTTGGTAGGTTGCAGCTTTATCCTGTCTGTCCTTCCACCTTGGCCTGCTCCTGGTTCTTGCAGGTTTCTTTGGTTTCTGGTAACTCCCTCTTGAGTCTACTCTCCTCATTGGTGAAGGCGTGCTGGCTACTGGTTTTGATGGGACACCAACTGTCTCTGACTGAAATTAATCAACACGCCTGAGGAAGAGGGCAAGGATAATCCCTCAATTGCCTCTCAACGGCAAGCGTATGGAAGCTTTGAGTCGCCTCTCAATCGCCATTTTCAAAATTCAAAACTCTGAATCGCCCCACAACTATGAAACAGCAGAATATTGTACGTTTGGCCAGAGTCCGCCGACCAACCCGAGTAAAAAATCGACGTAGACTTACAACTTCAGCTAGCAGCAGCAAAAATCAGGCTATATACCGAGCTAGCAATGCACATTATCTCAGCCTAACCTTCAGCAGAACATCAAAGCTCAAAATCCAAACAAATACAGATCCAACGTAACCACTTCAGTCCTCATATTCAGGTACTTGCTTCAGACTAGCAAATCGGTTCTATGCAATTCTTCGAACCCGTCAAACCATTCCCAGCGTCTGCTCAAGTGCGATAATGGCAACGATGTAGAAGGGAATTTTATAGAGACTCAGCCTATTTTGTGGTTATTTTTGGTGAGTTTGAAAGGGGGCGTTTGAGGTTCTCTGAGTGTATTCTGGTTATGGGTTTTCCAGTGGAGAAGAAGGTGAGGGAGCTTCAGGTTTCTAGTGTTTATTTTTGCTATTGAGGTCTCTGAAGAAGTTCGTGATGTATGCCCACTTCACGCACCCATTTGGTACTAGTCAAGTACCGGCAGATGAGATTTAGGGTTTGCGTGAGAGAGAAATACCTTTGATTTTGAAGTACCGTTGTCGATGTCGGCAAAGGAACTCACCGGTAGATGTCTTCAATGTCCATAGCGAATGGATGAACGCTTGCCAGAACGGAGACGAAGAGGAGAACACTTTAATTAGAAGAACAGTTTGCAAATCCAACCAGTAGGAAGTTGAATCGGGCACTACACCACGACGACGGATGCCACTACTAGGTCGAGTTCATCGAAGTAGCAGAGAAGCTCCATCTATGTTGTTGTATGAATGTCTTCATTAACTTGAAATACACGTTATGCTTAGTTCGACCTATAAATAATCTCTTCTCCAAACTCATCAGAAAAAACTCATTTGCCAGAGACTGCCAATGAGCTCATGTATGTGCAGGTATCTATGAGTATGGGAGCAAGGGACCAAAGAACAACATCAATATTGGATATCACGAACTATTGTATCAAAATTAGATCTGCGGGGGCATTATGTGTAAGACCCAAAACAAAGTGTGCAAATCTGTCACCATAACAACAATATGGAATTTCTGTAGAGTAAGCAACATCCAAGACGAAGAGCAAGGAAACCAACACTAACGTCGAGCAAGGAAACCAACACAGTTGGATTATCTTATGTTTCTCCTATGTGTCTGATATGGGATCATCAGATTTTGCTCGATGTAAAAGAACAAGAATTTTTGATATACAATTTCCATGATCATACTCTAAGGCAGCTACAGCCAAGGATGAAGAGGAAATTTCACCACATAGTAACATTGACACCCAGCTTATTATCCCCAAGCACCATGAGTCGGGGAAATTAGCTGATCGGAAGGATGGAGAGTGGTGGTAAGTCATCCTATGTACAGTTCAAGCCTATTATTCATGTTTGTAGTGGGTCAAAAGAACGTCTACGAGAAGATGAATCTGCCATAAAGGTCCACCCTGTGGTCCCTGTCTCTTGATCAAAACCTTTCACGGTGGGGCATATTGCTTCATGTGGTTCACTAAAATATATACGTCAATGTGAATTCTTCGTTTAGTTAAATATGTGCGTGTGCGTATTTTCATTAAATTTCATATAGTATCTCTTACAATCTCTTATGATGATAAAATTCCAAGCTAGTTATTTACTTTGTGTATCTTTCAGCCACAATGTTTTCACCATTAATGTTTTTTTTTCTGCCAACTGTTGAAGTGGCGAACTCTGCAATTAATTTTTTTTTTACATTATCTACTTATCAAATATTGGGGTTATACATGTTAGGGATAATTACATGCTCCACCCATGATGTTTGGTGAAATTACACAATCCACCCACGAGGTTTCAAAAATTACTTTCCCCACCCATGTGGTTTTCTCTGTTTAACATTTAACAACTTTTCTAATTTTTGTTCAATTTAAAAGATGCTTAAACGTAGTCCGAAATGGATGAAACTTTACATGAATGGTGCTATAGTGTTATATTTTGATCTTATGTCAAATCCAAAGTTTTTTAAACTCACATATGACCTGTGGGACCCAATGAAACATGTGACATGTGAGCGCACTTTCATAGGGTCTTACAAGTAACATTTGAGCTTAAAAAACTGTATATTTGTCATTGAACCAAAATATAACACTTTAACATCGTTCATGTTAAATTTCATTAATTTCGGACAACGTTTAATAATCTTTTAAATTGAACAAAATTTTAGAAAAGTTGCTAGATGTAAAACGGGGGAAACCACATGGGTCGAGAAAGTAATTTTTAAAACCTCATGGGTGGAGTGTGTAATTTTACCAAACTTCATGGGTGGGGCATGTAATTTTCCCTACATGTTCTTATATTTTCCATAGGTGCAATGGTCCTTAGGTTTCAGAAGAAGTCTTGATGTCACTACAACTTATACAATCTTCGGAGGCAACTTTTATTGTCGGTGAATGAAATAATCTATGGAGGCAATGTTGGTTGCTTCAGCTGTTCTAAATCAAATGAGGCAATAAATGTTGTCTCTGTTGTTCACATTCATTAGAGGTGAAATAAACGATCCCCCCTTTGATTTTAACAACTAACCTACACAAACAAGGGCGACTCATTATTATTGCCACATTTGACACCTGTTGCAAAGGCAAAATAACATGTTCACCCCTTTTGATTTCCCACAACAGAGGCAGGCTATGAAGTCACCCCGTTTGTATGTATTCAATTTAAAGCACAACTCAACAGAGGCGGGAGATGCCTAGAGAATTTTCATAATGTCTAGAGAGAATGAGGGAGAGTATTGCAAAGAGTTGAGTGGGGGTTAAGGTATTAATGTGTCATCTTCCCAATAAATGAGACAAGAGGGGATGATTATACCCATACGAGGTAGATAGCATTCCATCTTGCAAATGGCCCGTGACTTTACTAGCCAAGAAACTACTGACGATGACTACTAGTCTCTTCATTTTTTCGTGGTTGGTAAATAGTTCATCTATGAATCTCCATTCCTATGATGATGTGCGCATGATCCCTTTGACTCCGGTATAAATCTGAATGAACGCTCGATGATGGTCGTAGGGTATAAAATCTAAAGAAATCTGTCTATTTAGCTACTATTGTGAAGATAGTTATGTGGGTTGTGGTTTTATGGGTTTTGTGTTTGGTAAAGAGGAAAAAAGCTAGGCTAGAGGTTGTTTTTCAGGGTCAATATAATGGTATTCTTCTAAAGAGCACTTGGTCACCTTTCTTTCATCGAGATCTCATCAGGATTCAACCTCCTCTCGGATGTAGTGGATCGCTCACACAAGTGATGTGAATGACCTTTTGTTGTCCCTAGACTCTCATGACAATGGATGCTGTAACGACCCCGAACACGGCCTAGTGCTAAGGTCGTCACATACTGCGTATACACTACTCGATAACGCAAGACTCAGAGCGAAAGCGAACTCAAACCCGATGCATCAATACATACGTTAATAAAACCATTTGTTGACAATGGAATCCAAACATCGAAACAGAAGGTAAATCCGACACACCAGCCTATAGGCCACACAATGTCATAAGCATTTAGCGTGTAAATACAAATATAAAAGTCAAACAAAAGACTGAAACATAAAACTAAACTCCATAAAGATGAGAGAATCATCACGCGATAAATCTGTAATATGAGTATAAAAGGGTGAGCTCCACATGCTCAGCAAGCAGAATACTTCCTCAAAGAAGTTTACTCAACAAAAATCAAAAGGTGGGCGAAAACAGAAGAGACCAAAAGAGAGTTCACAAACAAAGTAAGCAGATGGGCTAATCAGCCCCAAAACCGGACAGATCCACACCAAAACATTAGTCGAACCTTCAGTATCAAATCATGGGTGGGACCCTAGCAACCAGCTAACACATTGGAAGGGCACACACTACCGCCCTATGGATTCATAGACCTCACATCAAAAGCCGTGGAGACAGCTATTGAACTCGTCGATCACTAAACGTCCTAAGGGAAACCCTAAGGAACATAAACATAAGGATTTCCTGCACAACATGCTACGGGACAGCCCAACCCGACTATCTAAGGCTCAGAATCTAAGTGACTAGATCCCAAACATAGGTTTGTAAATACAGAATGCAAGTGCATAAAAATGTATATAAACAACATATATAGCTTGTACACAGATTAGGGAATACAACCCCACAAACGGAAGTCAAAACGGAGCTCAAATGAAAAAGTTATACAAAATCAGAGGCCTGTCCGAACATGCATGTTCAGACATAAGCTAGAGTTCAAACATTCCAAAAGTACTAAGTGTCCGGGCTTGCGTCCGACCTTGCAAGTTCGGACACATACCGAGAGTCATAAATCATAGGAATCACGATGTCCGAACATTTGTCTGAACGTCAATGTTCGGACGTATGTCGATAGTTTACAAACAGAGAAAACCCGATGTCCGAACTTGTGTCCGGACATGCAGGTTCGGACTACAGTCCTAGATTCGCACGCCATACTCGTCCTCGCACTCCTTCCGAACATACATGTTCAGGCAGATGTTCAGACATGTTAAAAAACATAAGGGATTCATCACGCCCGCGCACTGTTCGAACTTCCACGATCGGACATGACGAACAGAGGCGAAAAACTGCCAAATTCTATAAAGAAAACTTGACAAAATCATCACGCAACGCACACCAAAATAGATCAACATAACCATGGGGTTTTAACCATCATTAAGCAGACTCAAAATAAGTGAAACCACACAATAAACCTCATTGAATCCCAAAGCAACAATAATCAAACTCATACCCCCCATGGGTAAGCACACAACCTCAATTCCATCCTCCACTTACTTGATTCGAAGGTAGTAATTCCAATACGAAAGCAAGAGCACTTGCAGGGCCACGAGTAGGCTAAAGAGACGGACAATAGTCACTGAATTTAACAACTAATCACGCCGCAAATCAGAAAACAATCCAACCCACAACCGAGAGCAAACCGCCACAAAAACCACACACGACAAACCTAAATCGACGAAGGGAACACCCAAAGCAGCAAAGAAGAACAACCACAGCAGAGCAGCAACAACGAACCCCACAATGTAGAAGAACTCTTGAGGGAGGAGAATAAAGGAGAGAACACCACGTTCATTGAGGATGCGGAAACTGTCGCCAGAATAAACAATGCTGAACAACAAAAGAATATGAGGCTTTCCTACATAATAATAACTTACCAAATAAAAGAGGGAATGACCTCCTTGCCCTCTTCATTCTACCAAACAACTGAGACATCCTAAATAATATAAACACACAACCTAAGAGAAAGTCCAACTTAAGGAAACTGAAAACCGGGTTATAACATCATTCGCCCCTAAAAGAAATTTCATCCTTGAAATTCAACATACCTTGCCGCTCAAAGAGGGAAGGAAAATTAGCACGCAATTCCTCCTCGAGTTCCCAATTCACACACAACCTAAGAACTCCTAGTGCATTTTCACAAAAAAAAGGGGGATTGAACAAAGGTGGACGTTGGATTGAATTATTGAAGAATTGAATCAATGTATAATACACGAGTGACAAAACTAACCATAGCGGATGGCATGGCAACAATACCTATCTAAGGAAAAGTACATGGTGCACAAGAAAGCGACCATCACATGTGACCGTCAAACATTGACATAGAAGACCAATTTATGAATTAAACATGATGTGAATGAAAAATCGGTTGGAAGTCAGACTGCGAATTAACAACAGTAGTTTAGACCATATGAGGAGAGATGTCACAGGCAGCGCATTGCTAATCCCTAGTACATTTACATAAGAGACTGGAAGTGCATTCCTAGTAAATCATCATGAAAATGAGATAATAGGCTCTATGGAAAGAGACCTCAACTGCCAGAGAATCGAGTCTGTACGAAATGCAGGAAGAAGGTAGAACATATCTAAGAACCAAGTAGATGATTTCCCTTGATTAAGTTCAGGAATAACCACATGTGTTTTCATAAAGTGATGAAAGAGGAGATCGACAACATAATACTTCACAAGTTACCAACAACTAACCGTGTGACAGACACTACGAGTATACAAAAATGAGATGTGGGACGACCGCACTCCAAAGGAGCTTGCGGGCCTGACAGACTTATTTATAAGTAAGTCAGGTAAGTAGTAATGTACCAGTAGGGTACCCCATATATGTAAACGAGTAGTGTAAGGAACACAAGAAGTAGTCGACTCCATGTCATGGCCAGCGATGCAAATTCAGACCAGTGTTGATAATTACCTCGAACAATTGAAGAGAAATATCTCAGCTAAGCTAACGAATCCAAAGGAGACAGAGAACTCATCCCAAGATGAAATGATTAAGAGTTATGAGTGGGAGGAGCACTGAGTATTAAGTACAGACATCGGATGTGTCTCTAGATTTTCGAGAAAACTGTGAAGAGCAATAAACACTAAACAGTACCCCGGATTATACATAAACCTCAGACCAAAGGTTAGTTAATAGGAACAATTCAAACTACAGAGAGTACGATAAAAGCATGTACACTAAATCTCCAGGGCAATGGATAAACTATCTAACTCATCAAGTCCGCATGTAACAAGAGATATTAAGCGTCGATTGGAAGACCTTTAATCCCAGAATTATAGGGATACGATGGATGAACAATACCTTAAGAAGAAGGGAAAAAGGAACAAGTAAAACTCTAAGTTATCAGGGTTATGCAGTAGAAGCTTGCGGGCCCATATCCCATAGGTTTAGCATAACCTAGGAAGGTGTGAGAATAAATGAGGCATGTTACCAAGTGACTTAGAGCCTATAGGCTAGAACCGAACCCTATTGTGAGATTGGTACAAACAGATAAAAACCCTTTATACACATAACTCTCAACAATGATATGTATTGTTGATTACGTGGACGTAATCATTTTTAAGGGGGGTAGAGTGCAAAATCGCTTAGAGTATATCTTACATATTGATTACGTAAACTACTGTGTGACAAAAAGATTTGTTGTAATGTTTTATGTGTATGATACATAAACATATATATATATATACATATATTTTCCTACCTGAGTTGTAGTTACTTAGCACAAAGATGCGAGTACTCTATTAACTACACTGTGAGAATACATGCAAGGGACATGGTATATGAAACCATATGTGGGGATATTGAGATAAGTGAGTCAGTATGAAACTGATATGGAGCATAACGGGAATTGACTTTCATAGGAAAGGATGGTTGTAGGAAATAGATTGATGTGGATAGTTTTGGAGATGAGTGATATACTTGAAATGTATTAACTTTGCGAGTATGACTAGAATTATAAAAAGATAGAAAACTGGAATTTGTTTAGTTAATTGATTGTTTCAAACTGACGTGGGAAGTTGAACTTGATTCCGCGAAAAACAAGAGAGACCGAACACAAATTGGGGTGGAAGGATAGTTCAACACTGATGCTGATCACATCAGGGTCGGATGATTCCTGAAACTCCCTATAAGTGGACACAGATATGAGTAGGTTATGAGCTTAGATGATTAGATAGTGTGTTCAATTACCTAAGGGGCCGTGGACCTTAGAGTCCTTCATCATTAGACCGGTGTGCCCGAGGGTGTTGTGTGCTTGCTACCTAAGGGGCCGTGGACCTCAGAGTCCTTTGTCATAAGACCGGTGTGCCTGTGGGTATTTATGAATGTTGTGGACTTAGAAAAGTCATTTTCTATGGTTTCATCATTGCGTCGTGGATGCTCCATACAATAAAATGGATTGACTCCTATGATATAAAACATATAAAGAGTATAGGAGGTATGAGACGGGAACAAAATATCTCTAGAGTATACTTACACACCAAGAATTCAAAATTGATAATGTGGGTGGATCACTTACACCCATAATGAAATAGTATGTGCACTCGTGTTGCACTTTGTTGATTGTATGATTGGTTGTGTACGTACACTGCACTATTGAAGGCTGATTATATGTGCACTTTTGTTGCACTTGGGTTGAATTTGAATAATATGTGCGCCTTGTTGCACTATGACTGGACTATATATACTCTTACTATACTATGATGAGGTTGCATGTGCACGTTTATTGCTTTTTGCCTGATTGTAGTCTACGTTGTGCTGGATACGCATAGGGCTTGAGCAATTTGGGCATGGGACTTGATCCCTAGGATTGACACTAGTTGTTGAACAAGATCTTTTAGGATCAATTGATTTAGGAATAAAACTTTAGGATTAATTGATTTAGGAATAAAACTTCAGGACAGAGTTCTTTTTAGGGGGGTAGATTGAAATACCCTGAACCTTCATTACCTTAATTAAAGGCGGATTAAATTAAAGGGGAACTT
The DNA here is from genome assembly GCA_023374045.1 of Limonium bicolor. NCBI lineage: Eukaryota > Viridiplantae > Streptophyta > Magnoliopsida > Caryophyllales > Plumbaginaceae > Limonium > Limonium bicolor. The sequence continues at coordinate 234,709,615 of CM041780.1, forward strand.
AAACAAGGATTAGTCATTAAGCTATAAATGCTAATGAACTTAATTCGGTGGAGAATCATATCATACACCAAGGCATTTGTATGCACATAATTATATAGTCCATGGAAGTCATTGAACTTCACATTAAACAATGGACTAAAGAAGGAATAACTTTAAGGAGAAATGAACCATTAAAGTTAGTGTGACATGTTATACATTAATACATGTACTAAGATCATTAAGTATACTTTACAAATAACAATAAATAATAAGTATACCATTCATACAAAATATACATATGGAATACACCTTAAGGCAAGATAATAGTCCAAGTGGCAACACTTAAATGCATAATGCTATAATATATATAGTATACAATGTTACAAAAAAAAAGAAAAAAAAAAGGAAAGGCTGTTGTACAGCCATGTAATCAGCCGTAAGCAAGGGACAAAGGGAACAAAAGCAAGTTATATATTAAACTACTACTTACTACACCATACTATATACTAGACTAGTACCTAACTCACCATGAGTTAAGGAGGAAGGAAATCAAAGGAAGCCCTTGCTGCTAGTCATTCTCGTATATACATAAAAACAACAAGAGGAAGAGATGAGAGAATAAAAATTAAATTACCATGTTCACATACCAAGTACAACACTTTACCATGAATCTAGGAAGGAAAAGAAAAATCTATCACCACCTCATCTCTTGTTCAGCCGAGTGATATAAGGAAGAAAGGAAAAGAAAACTAACAAGTACATTACGTACCACACCTAGCTACTAATCCATTATCAAATCCTTCTCCTTCTTCCCAAGCCTTATGTAGCCATGCTGTCTCCCTCCCCCTCTTGATCACTTGCAAATTGGAAATGAAAAAGGAACAAGAGAGAGTAAAGTAAAGAGATGATTACTAGCTTGTACTTGCCTAGAATTAAAATAACATGAAGAGGTACTCATTACTCATTACCTCCATTCCAAATAAAACACCACCTCTTCACTCCCCCTTTTTCCTTGCCGGTACAGCACCATCCCCTATTCCCCTTCTTTCAACCAAAGTGGTAAGTCTCTCCCCTCCTTCACTTCACTTCACTTCTTTTGTTGACTCCATTAAAGGGTTAAACGTATTAACTCCCTAAAAGCTTCATTTAGCCTTAAATCTCACTTTTTCCATTAATGACCAATCTTGTCTTGTGCTCCATGTTGAGGCTGAAAGATTCACCCAAGGAGGGCTGCTTGTAAATCGAGAGCTAGCACAATAAGAGAAGAAATAAGATCACTTAACCAAGGTAAATTATACTCTAACTCTCACCCATTTCCTTTCCTTCTTAATGGCCGAAATTACCACCCTTCCTAACTCCATTTTATTCATCATTTCATGGGGCAAAGTTCTTAACACATCCAAGCTCCAAGGTGCTGAAAACTCCTTGCACTTTCCTAAGGTAAAGTCCCTTAAACTTGGTCTTTACATGTGTTTAAACACCTTTCATTTCTAGAACAGCCAAGTGACTACTCCTTGTTATATTCCTATACCAAAACCGAGAGCTCCAAGGGAAAAGACCCATCTTTGAGTTTCAAGGTAAATCCTAATCTTAGTGCACATTTTGGTGCCTTAAACCTTTAAATATACCTTGATTATGTTGTGGTGTCCTAGAGGCCTTAACCTTGTGTCTTTTCTCCTCTTAACCATGGCTGTAATGGAGTCCAAAAATCTGTGGTAGCTGGCCGAAAAATACAAGGGAGAAAAACAAGTTGGAAAGACATACTTAAGGAGTGGTAAGTACATAAATCATGTCTTTAATGTCCTAAAATCCTCATTAACCTTAAGATTGAACAAACAAAACTAAACTAAACATTCCCTCACATAACAGAAGGTGACCGAGATTTAGGAGCCTTGGAGACCACACTTGAAGCACTAAGGAGGTAAGTAAACTTAAGGCTTAATTAGTGTTTTAAAAATATCTTAAGTACCCATCTAGTTATGGCCGAGAGTTAGCTGCTGAAAATGGGTTTAATTTGATCCCTAAATGACTATAAACTGCTATGGGACACTTGATTAAGTTTAAGGGTAATTTAGATACGTACATGTCATTTTTACAAGTCAAGAACATGTTATGTAAGTAAAAAATGGTAACCGGCTGTATGTGATGTCATTTCCGAAAATTCAATGTAATTTTATGGTCATTCTGATGTATTTAAAGTGCCTAAATTAGTTGATACCTTAGGCAAATTTTTAGATATGTTTTGTAAACATTTTATAACATTATAAGCTTTATAACATAGGTTACAAAACCATATGTTAAAATTTAGTAGCAACCGAGAACTATGTTGTATAAATGGGTTTATGAATGAGCTGTATGGTGTATAAAATTGTGTTATAATTTTTAAGAGAACAAAATTTGATTATAAGTACTTAAATGACTAGTTTCATAAGTTAAGGGGGTAAAAGTATAATTTTTGGAAAGTTTGTGGCAAAAACCTATAAAACTGAGAGCAAACTATAATCTAGACTTTATAATGATGTAATATAGTGTAGGAACTTATATTATAAATTTTGGGAAAATTAGATTAGTGTTAAGGACTTAAAATGACAATTTATAATGTTTTAGGGCTAATTCGAAAAATCTGGAAAATTAAGTGTCCAACCGATAATTATGTGGAATTTTGGGTATGTTAGTGTAATAGAAGCTAATTTAATCAATGGTCAAAGTGTTGACCAAAAATTGGAGGTAAAAATAATTAATAACTTAAAATATAAAGTTTATAAAAGTTTTGGGGGTGAAAATGTAATTAAAGGAAGTGTGCAAAACCGAATTAAATTGTGGGTTGTAGTATAAATTATAGAAGTATAGTGGTACATTCGAAATTAACCAAAATAAAATATTAAAACTATAGGTTATATAATGTTACATAGATGTTATAAGGTTTAAGGGTTAAAATGTAAATATAGGAAAAGTTGTGTAACACCCCGTCCTATAGCCAATCGTGGTTACTGTAATTTAACAACTTAAACTTAAACATCGCAGCGGAAAATCTTACACCGGGACCTTGCCACGGTCTGATCAAAAGAATATACCGAAACTGAAGTATTACATCACTTATCCAAAAGACTGCACAACCATCCAAAACATCCACCAACTGAGTTCATAGTATTTCAGTTAACAACATAACTACTACCAGTTTAATATCAACAGACGGGAGCACAAGCGCAACCCGTATTCAAGATAAAAGTCCCACCTAAGTGTAACGCCCCTATTAACCATAAATACAGCGGAAATAAAACTCTAAGGCGATTACAGACCATCGGGTTCCAAACACCCGGCACCAAGCCTCACCAATTACAACTTACAATCTACAAAAGCTACGGTCTGAACTCGAGAAAAACTTAACACAACATAATAGAAATTAAACATATTCTCTCTCCACAAAACCTAGTCCCATCCCAAACGCTCATTCTCTTCGTGGCCACCTGTAAATCAATTCGTACCTGCAAGATGAAACCAAGCAGCCCACCCCGAAAGGGGCGGGTCAGTTCCCTGGAATGGAACTGGTACAATTCTCCAAAAACAAACTTATAAAACATAACTCTTCAAATAAACAGTAACATGAAAACAACTCTTAAAAGTAAAACAGAGATAGAGCACTTCAAAACAATCAAGTAAAAGAGAAAAGAAAACAAGACAAAGATAGAGATAGAGAACTTCCAAAACAAGTCATCCACTTAAGTAGTCACACCCCATAGTTAGTAAGCATCCATTGTTGATGTTAGAACCAATTCCCATTAGGAGTAGAAAAACCCAGATAGCCACAAAGGACTAGGAATGATAAAGTAGATCCAAGAACCAAGAACTCGAGAGTGGAATAATTCAACTGGGAGAGATGGCCCCCACCGCCAATCACGTCCTTTTAGGACAGGGGATATACAGCCCCTCACTGTCAAATATCAATGCCCCTATGGGCGAGGGATATACAGCCCCCAACTGTCAAATATCAATGCCCCTATGGGCGAGGGATATACAGCCCCCTACTGTCAAATATCAATGCCCCTATGGGCGAGGGATATACAGCCCCCTACTGTCAAATATCAATGCCCTTATGGGCGAGGGATATACAGCCCCCTACTGTTCACATTAAAGAGCGCGCACGTCGAAAGAAAGATTTCCAAGATTGACCTTTTCCAAATTCCCACTAGATCACCAACTACCCAGAGCAATACCAAAACACTCAGTCCTACAGAGTGCAGAAGCGTAAACCCTAAGCAGTCAATGTCTAACGGGACACCAAATAGAAGAAACCAATACCCAAATGAGTTCCACATCCAAGGCTCAGTTAGTCACACAAGCTGAGTTAGTCACACAACCAATTCCTTTTTAAAAATTCCTCTTTAAGTCAGTTAGTGTTTTCCAAAACATTCCACAAGTCAATCAGCAAAAAGATCGGAGTACGAGAAATCGTACAACACATTCCATAAAGTCCAAAACACATCAAGCTGAGTACGAGAAATCGTACAACACATTCCATAAAGTCCAAAACACATCAAGCTGAGTACGAGAAATCGTACAACACATTCCATAAAGTCCAAAACACATCAAGCTGAGTACGAGAAATCGTACAACACATTCCATAAAGTCCAAAACACATCAAGCTGAGTACGAGAAATCGTACAACACATTCCATAAAGTCCAAAACACATCAAGCTGAGTACGAGAAATCGTACAACACATTCCATAAAGTCCAAAACACATCAAGCTGAGTACGAGAAATCGTACAACACATTCCATAAAGTCCAAAACACATCAAGCTGAGTACGAGAAATCGTACAACACATTCCATAAAGTCCAAAACACATCAAGCTGAGTACGAGAAATCGTACCTGGGTAACGCTGTAGCAGTTCTAATCAACTTGCGCAAACAATCAACAGTACTCTGAAGAATATTAAAGATAATCTACCATCAATCACTTGTAGCCTATGTTACGCTTAAATAAACTCCTTACTCTTATTTCAAAGTCTCAATTATCTTTTAAGCCCTCACTTAAATGTTATGTATAATCTTTGTGTTATCTAAGAACGTTGTATAGCCCAAGGTGGTAAGATCAAGGAATGTATTCGATCAACATTGGCTAATTGTCCACTCCTATCCACTTTATTCATACTTAACCACAATCCTCACATTCAAGACTTTTGAGACCTATATATCATAAATGTGTTTATGTTATATAATTAAATCTAAGAATTTCGACAATAATCTTAAGCTCAATACCTCTATTCTTAATTTAAAATAAACATTGTATTATGACCTATGATGGACTCATCTCAGAATACTATATTATTATCTCACAATGTAAAGATTATGTATTTAAACAATTTCTACTAGACAACCCATTATGATTAAGTCTTTCCCTTAACTTAATTAAGACCTACATCTTGTATATTGGAATCATAGTGTTGTAGACGCATTTTATTATAACTTAATCGAGTTACTAAACTCATTTATCTTATCTTTAGTTCAGAATAACTTTAATTACAACCATCTAAAAATCTTGCCATAAGATGTTAAATTACTTTTCATCTTGAAATAACCATATTATAGTTAACTTAGACTCATAGAACTCTTACATTTAGTATCCACAGGGTATATTATTTACTTTATCATAACTATATAATAAGGTGTTTTAAGATAACCTTTTATGTATCCTTACTTACATTTAATTTCCTAAATGTTCTATTTTTACACACATTCCCTCCATATGCTATGTAAACCTTTTATACTAAACTTCACTAAACTTAAGTCTTAAATACGTTTTAAATTGTTTCAAAACCTAAAGGTTTCAAAGGTATAACTTAATAAATTAATTTCCTTTATTGTATTTAGGATGAACAATATATCTACATAAGGTAGAATTTATCAAAGAATTAAATTCTGGTTCGTAAGTGAAATTGTTAATTATTTAATAAGATAATCTATTCTGAAAAATCCCCATACCTTATACTCAAATGACACATTAATTTTTCCAGTGTCAAAAGGTAAATCAATATAATCTCTTATGTAACCTAGTTTCATCTAATTAAAGGTTCAATGATTTTAAGTATCAAATTTCTATCTGCAAACCTTTTTGTAAATCTTTAACTATTATGTACATCACTTATTTATAAACTCACATCCTGAATATCGATAATGAATGTATTTTATATGGCTTAACTAATTCCAAGAAACTTAAGGATTATTATTTAGATTAATCTCCTAATCATAGTTTAATATAGTTTTATATCATAATCCTTTTAATGATTTTATCTTAAAATATTAAGTTATTACTCAATACTATAAATATTAAGAAATAATTAAATCTAGACTTATTTATCCTCTTCACATGTAGACGTAAAAGTAACTCATTTATTTTACTATTGTTTATATAATAAGAACATTTAAATGTAAAAGTATTTCATTTATTTTATTATTAATTATATAATAAGATCTATTTGTGTAACCCTTTATGTAGACTAATTACAAATATTCCTAAATTTCAACTTATTAATTTCTTAACCAAATTATAGATTTACATTGTGGTCATTGACTAAATAAATACGTGTGTTTAAATACGGTTTATATAAATCTTAGAAACTCAAAGATAACTAAAAACTCAACCTATAACCATAAATTAATACCACCTCATATAATATTCTTTTATTAGTATCATGTAGAGGTTTTTTAACTCATTAATTCCTTCATATTATATTTCTATAAGGTATTTTATTCCTTTTATTTATTTATTTATCGTATATATATATATATCCTCCCTATTATATTTCCCACAAGGAATGTTATTTCCTTTATCTATTTTATTGTATTTATATATATATTATATCCACATATATCAAGATTTATCCAGAACATTCTTTAAGAAATTCTATTGTATTTAATTATATTTAATATCTTTTAGACATATCCACAACTGATTTATGGTTTATAAAATAAAGTATTTCCCTTAGTTTTAGTTAAACATATTAGCTTCCATATTATATAATAAATAAAATGTAGTTTAGTTAAATTCCTTGATTTAATATAAGTTTCTATTTTATTTCTCTCATATAAATATATATATATATATAACAATTTTTACTTCACTTAAAGTTAATACCCAAAATATTTATAAACATACTGTATTAAATGTTAATTAGTCTTATTATATTTTCCCCAACCTATAAAGTTCATTAATCAACTATACTTTAATTTTTGATTACATTAAAAACTATATATTATAAGTTATTCTTATGAAAAACTCACAAACACAATTTTTAAAACCCTTTACCATTTCCTAAAAATTCCCAAATTTAATATACAGTAACTATAACATTTTAGACATATTATAAAATTTTTATTTCATAAAAATATCTTTTTAATTAAGCCAAACAATTCCAGAAATCCCGTAACTTGTAAAAATCATAACTTATGTTTAAAAACTCCAAAACCATAATAATTTACATCAAAATAAACTAGATAAAATAAGGAATCTATGGTTAAAATTTCAAGTCAAAATACATCCGGGAAGATATTTAAATTAATTCAACAAGTTAGGGTTTAATTCTGGAAATATTAAAACTCATAACCAACTTAAACTCCCCAGATCTAATCTCGGCCGTCCGTTTCTTATAACTACGATCGGACGGCTGCTGAAACTCGAGTTCTTCATCCACCCCCAAATCGACTCGAGTACTAAATCGACATTATCTCACAATCTACAGAACCAAAGTGAGTGATTCTTGTTTCTATGGTTTCGTAATTCAATTACGGTTCTAATGATACCAATTTCCCCAATTATAATGCAGTATTCAATGGTTTTCGAATTCGATTTCGAGGTTAGGTTTCTTAAGAGTTTTCGAATTCGATTCTCCCAAATTCACTCAATCTAAAGCGTAATTGATGCAATTGAAACATGTTTTTGACCGACAATGTAATGTAGATTATCAAGGTTGAAGGAATTTGAAGAAAACTTACCGGAATTGCAATAACGAAGCAATTTAAATTCGAAATTCTGGAAAGCTTCGAATTTTCGAGCAGTTCACGGGGCCGACTTTGAGGATCTATAACTTGAAGTACAGATCGAGTTAGGCTATGTGTAAGGGCTTAATCGAAAGAGTAAACTTACCTCTACATATGAAACAAGAACTCACCCTAACTCGCACTACAAAGAAAGAAATCGAAGCTGGAAGTTGCGAGTTTACCTTGCGTTTTCTGGAAAAATTCTGGGCAAAACGCGACCAGATCGGGGTCGGAACTTTAGACACCTATATCTTCCATATGATTGAGAATTAGCTTTGGTCATCAACATGAAAGTTGTAGAGGGATTAGAGCTCTTCAAAACGAGCTAAAGAACATGAAATTTGGATGAGAAACGAAGAAGTTATGGCAATACGAAGTTTACCAGATTTCAGAGAAAACCAGAATTCTGGGTTACGAATTCTCAAGGTGGCAACTTTGGATCAATATTCCCGTCGATGTAGGATGAGTTAGGAGATGTATGAGTTATGGTTTCAAAGAGGAGATTAAGGAGAAGAGAATGCAAAAGACGGCACTCAAAAATTCCAAAAGATGAGAAAGTTATGGAGGTCGTAAGATAGGGCAAAATCGGTTCCGAAAATCGTGGAGATAAAATCTATCCAAGTGTGGGCGCGTGTGAGCTTGACACGTGGCAGATTTTAAAATTTTGACTCAAAACTTCAATCTAGCATAACTTTGGCTAGGATGATCCGTTTTTGACGTTCTTTTTATCGATCTTCATGGTTTTCCATAACCTATTTATTGTATAGTTTTCATGGCCTGGTTTGACCATTCTCAAAAAGTCAACTCTAGCAAGGCTTAATAAGCTTTAAGGTTTCTAGAATTTTATATTGACTTTTATGTTTCAAAACAATGTTCCAACACTTCCTAAAATCTTTATAATATAGTTGGAGTGTTTAGAAATTTTACCAAGATTTATGGACTTATAAATCTTATTATTAAATTCATAATACTATATAATAATGTATAATAATTAGGAGAAAACCCCTAAATAAATTTCACAACCCCATATAATAATTTAATATTCCTCATTCCATATAATAATTTAATACTTAATAATATTATTAAAGGTTTAATAAAAGAAATCCCCTAAATTAATTTAAATTAATTTAGGGGTATTTCACTAAGTCTACCCACTCCTACTCTCGTGATGTGACTTCATGGGCCGCTTACCTGTAAAAGTAAAAACAGCCCCCAAAGGGGGTCAACACGAATGCTGGTACGACCCTCTCATGGCCCCCAAGCTAACGGGACTACGACGACTAATTGTCGATAGCATGGAATTTGATTAGAATCACAATCATAATATGAAGTGCAATAAAACAACATTCCACAGATGAACATACACAGTCCTTCCTCAAATGAACAACTTAAAGCGTTCTCTTAGTAAGTGAGTTAGATCTAAACCCCTTAGGTCCACATTCTCCTTAATCTTATATTTGCCAACCGTTTTACCATTATACTGGTTAGCCCTTAGTTGGTGCTTATTTTTGTAGAGCTTGGTTAACCCTAGCCGGCAGCAGTGCACTTACCAGCAATAAGAAACCTTTCTTAGTTTGTTGGGGATGTAGGCTTGATCCCCCCACGCCATCCTTAATGTGCCTCCCACCTCAAACAGTAGTCCGGGTGGTCGAGTCGGTTTGTTGACCCTAGGCGATGAGTCTGAGGACAAGTCTTATTTGGAAGTCGGATCTGATTCAGATACCGACCTCCCCAATACACATGTGCTGGTACCATTCCGGATTCCTCACCCACCCCGAGTTACGGTAAGTGAAAGTCTTAAATTTCATGTGTTAGTTAAACCTTAACGGGTATTAACCAACAGTTTCCAATGTATAATTCCTCTCCTTCACTCAATAAATACCAAGCTTAGTTAGTAGCTAATCTCAAGTCTCGTGGGTTAGTGTAAAGAGAACACATTCACAATGAGAACCATAAAAACCGGTTGCATGCTTTATCTTGTGTTAGTCATAGCAAATAAACAGATAGCACACAAGCCGAGGGACACCTCGTTAGCAAGCAGGTCACAAGAAAGACTGTACCGTTCACCGTCGATTGTCCCGGTTGTTTAATTCTTCTCCGGTTCCAAACTTTCAAATCCGAAAATGTTCATCCAACTTAGATCATTAACTGCTTACACATTACTTAATCTCTCAACTTACTTAACCTTTAATGATCCCCACCTAACGCCCCTTAAGCTTTACAACTTAATCTTGGGAACTTAACCTTAAACATTAAAGTTTATACTTAACTTAATCCCTTAGGCCTTTATGTTTCTAATCATCATTGCCCCCTCAATGGGGTACTACTAATACCACTTAACATTCTTAGTTTTAGTTTTTAGTTTTTTTTAAAAGTCTTAAGGGTCGACCGACCTTACCGACCGACCTTACCCAAGGTCGGTCCATTCCAGAACATATTACCGTTTGAAAATTTTACCCCGACCGACCTTGCAAGTCCGGTCCCCAAGGTCGGTCTATTCCCGAGAGTTTTCCCCTTTGAAAATTTAGGCCCGACCGACCTTGTCAAGGTCAGTCCCAAGTTCGGTCGATTCCAGAGACCAATTCACGTACAAAAGTTTAGGCATGACCGACCGGGCAAGTCCGGTCCCAAGGTCGGTCCATTCCAGAGACTCAATCCGTACACAAAATCCAAGCCTGACCGACCTTGTAAGTCCGGTCCCCAAGGTCGGTCTATTCCAGAAAGTTTCCCGATAGTGTAAACTGGGCTCGACCGACCTTGCAGGTCCGGTCCCCAAGGTCGGTCTGCTCCAGACCCTTTGTTTTTAATTGCCCATTTGACCCCAAACTTCACCTTATACAACCTAGTGTGTTCTAACCTTATTTGGGCACTTCAAACACACTTTTAGCCATCCACCAAACCCCTTAACTCACTCACCAAAATCCACTTTAGCCATTATGCATTTTCTTGTAATAATGCCAACAGTTGTAATGCTTTTCACTAGGCTTCTAAGTGGTGGTTCATACCTATAATAACCACTATTCCAAAGTGTTTTCTCACCACTATAACATCATCTCCCAAGCATTATTTATCCACAGCACCTCCCTTACACAAACTCCTACTATTTCCCTCAAGCTTACACTTAGATTCTCACAAGGCATTATTCCTCCTTTGTTTACTAAAACTTGCACAAGACTTAATCATACTCCCACTATATCCCTAGAGCATTAAACCCACTCATTTGAACTCTAATTCCTTCAAGACAACTCCTAAGTCCTTTAAACACTCAAGAACACTCTAGTTCACTTTCTTTCACCAATTTAAGCCCTAAGAATTCCTAGTTCCTTCTAGGTCATCAAACTTCATCAATACACCTTAAACTCCTTGTTTCCTCACTAAATTTTGACATGGCTTCTTTAGTATATTTCTATATCCAAACACATGGTTTTTACCATTTAACAATCTTGAACACCCAAATTCTTTCCACAAATTCTTAACACTCATTTTACACCAAAACTACGCTACATCACAATATAGTGCATAAACTTAAATTGCTTGGCACTTAGGCCCTTAAATGACTTGGCTCTTAGGCCCTTAAATGCATAAATCTTAAACACTGAATTTCCCACATAATAATTGCCTTTAACCTACAAATACACACAACAAGGCTCCCATTGCAATTTAAATGTTCTTATAATTCACCTTGACATTCTTAAACTATCTCTTTTCTCATTTGCTCCTTAGTCACAAGTTCTCAAATATAATCATTGTTTCTCCTAGGTTTTACAACTCTTTCCTAATATAAACTCTACACTAAACTCATCACATATCTAAATCTCATTCCCTTAAACAATAAAACACCTTAAGGCAAGTAATTTACCTTGTTCTCCTACAAGCTCTCAAACTTTTCTCCTTAGGTTTTTCCCTTGCTCAATCTCGGTCACCAACAAATTCTCCTTGCCAATGTTCTAACCAGTATCCAATGACTTTAATGAGTGCTAGATAATACATTAACCTTAAGGAACAAACCCTAGGTTAAAAATGTGTTTTAAGGTATTGAATTAAATGTTTTACCTTGGATTCTCAAGACAAGCTTGGATATGAATCAAGAAGGACCTCCTCTATCCCTTGGAGAATAGAAACAAGCTAGAACAAGGCATAAAATGGAGCCCCATGAGTATAAATTTTCGGACAAGGGAAGAAAAGGTGGAAACCTAGATTTTCTTACATATTCTTTACCTTAAGAGAATGGAGAAGCCAATGAACTCCTCAAACTTATATTTCCTCCTCTAATGACGGTTTGGCTTGGCACCAAAATGAAGTTATTAAAGTTTTGGAAAGATAGAAAGAGAGAGCTTGAGCTAACTAAGAAGAATATATGCTTTGTTTTAATTTTGGAGCTAAAATGAGTGAGTTATGGTCAAAGCAAGGTGGAGCTAGCATGGAGGTTGAGTTTTACGTGAATGGATAAGAAAGAGAGCAAGAGAAAACGGTGAAGAAGAAGGAAGAAAGGAGGAGAGAGGTAGCCTAAATGAGATATTTGTTTCAAAAGTAAATAGTAACCTTACTTTATCTCCTCTTTTCTTTTTAGTTATTTGATCATGTGGTGAATCACCACCTTAAAACCGGCCACCCCCTTTAATTAAGGCTAGTCATGGTCTTGTTTGACCATTTAATTAGACATAGTTGACTAAAGACTAAACTAGGCACTATTTGGTTACTATTCACAAACTAGTGCACATATTTGTGAAATTTTTGATTTCCCATTGATTTAGACTTCCTAATGTGATACTAAGTAGTACACAAGTTAATTAAGAAGTAATCATGGGCATTTAGCCACATAAAACCCCTTTCTAAGACAATTTTTCAAAAATGTGCTTTAAGAGTCCTTAAAGCACAATTTGTGTTTTAACTTGTTTTTGAGCTTGGTTTTCTTTGGTAATTGATTTAACATGACCATTAGGATATTACTAAGGTCTAAGAATGATATTTGGATGCTCACCCAAGTCACTCCAAGCTTAGAGCACGTTTTTGCTTAAACTGCTCTTATGGTGTTTCCTTGTGTTTCCTTTAGTTTAAATTGTTTCTTAATGTTTCTAAGGCATTATCTAGCCTTCTTACATCTTATTTTATCATCTAAACACCATATCTAGGTTTGGGGTATTTCAAGTTGGGTGAAAAAATGAAATGATATAGGGGCTACTGTGTGAAACTGGAAGTATTAGGGGGGAATTCATAAATAAATAGAGAGGAATATTAAAACTATAGATTATATAGTATTGTGTAAATGCTATGAGACTTAAGGGGTGAAAAACAAATTTAGGAAAAGTTTACTACAAAAACCGGAAATAAACGTGGCTGGGTAGTAATTACCGAAAGTTGTGTGCCCAAACAGTAACTACCGAAATTATAGGGGTGAAATTATAATTTAATGAAATAAGGAATTAAAACTATATAATATAATGTAATTAGAGGTGAAATGAAAAGTTTATGAAATTGATGGGATATAATGTAAATAACCGAAAATGTAGTGCCTTTATTCGAATTAAAATTTTAATAGGTCCTATGTGGATATTTGGAGGAATTAGAAAAGAAATCTTGACTTAAGGAATTATGAAATTTAAACTATGGGTTATATAAGAAAAAGGAATTAATGTGTAAACATTAAAGTATTATTTGGAGATAGATTGTAAATAATGAAAGATATAAAATATTTGTGTTTGTATGTGACCTATAAATATTACTAAGGGATTAGTAAAGTTGTTAAGTCAGCTAGACAATTAGAAACATATGATTTAAATAATAAATATATATACATTTAAGGATTCCTTAAAATAAATCAAAGGGAAATAAAATAACGTGTTACACATGAATCATGAAGGTAATTAGAAAGGAAATCACCATACTAATATAAGTCTCTTAAATAAAGGCTACATGGTAAATAAACGATACCGTAATTACGAACAAGGTTATGGGATGAAAGAAATATAAATGAACGATAATCACATTGCAACACGGTTTTTGGAATTAATACGTAAATGCATGGAGTGCATGCATATGCACGTAAGGATTAAGATGTAGGAAAACGTTTCATAAGTAAACTAAACTGGATGAATTATTGACACATTCGGTTAATAAATTATAGGTGAGATTCGTATTGGATAGCCGAGATTGCTAGACGAGATTAGGCAGACGTCTATTAGGCCAAGATATGGTTTCTTGTAGCCTGCTTGCTAGGGTTATACTCAGCTTATGCTAGTTGCTTGTTTGAAAAACGACTACACGATTAAAGCATGTAATACGGAATATTAGTCTCATGCTGTGAATGTGTGTTTTCTAACCTGATCTGTTATTTGTCGTATTACTAACTACACGGTAGATTAGTTAAGACACACACAAGGAACAATTGAATTATGGATGGAATATCTAGAGGATTAAGGGAATACAAATTTATTCCATTGAGAGGACTAACAAGAACCTCCTCACTACTTACATAATTGATTAACGACATTACAATGACTAACAAAGTCATGCTATGAGCATTTAAATGATACTTAATTATTGGGGGGTTGAGAGGATCCGGGTAGACCGGGCACGCGTGTTTATTGGATTGAGAAGGTGGTATCTGCAACAGATCCAACCTCATTGGAGTGCGTCTACGGACTACGCTGCCCGGAGCCAAGTGATTGGCTCAACGTCTTTGGTGTACGATCACCGACGGGGGGATATAGTATATATATATATATATATATATATATATAAATGTATACATATGACACTGTTGGCACTTATTATTGGTTTGTGATGTATATCATTCACTTGATACGAGCCACCCGCCCTAAGTTAAACTGTAAGCAGTCTAAAAATTCTGACTGTCTTGAGAACATTAAGATATATATGCACAATCCCGTTGTGTGGATTGTAAGGTAAAAATTATCTGAACATAAACAATACCATTTAGAGGATTGCACTAGCCGAGAAGAGAAGTCAAGGGAGGACTGAAGGATTAAAACTTAAATTAAGGTTAAGAGATGAAAGAATACTAACTCTGTTGTGACGATTTGATCCCATTGAGTGGGATCACTTGTGGATTATTGGTTGACTATGTGATTGGCATGCTGAGTGTTTACAGTACTTCATTATATATGCATGTCTGTTAATAAATCAACCGCATGTTTATCTGACCAATTAATTGAGTGTAGCCCGGTCGCACGTGGGCTACACGTTATCATACCAACGTTGTTCCTGAGCCTTCGGGCACCCCATTTTCAGGTACTTAACTGGAAGCTTCAAGCGGAGCGTAGTAGGTAGACGACGTTCGGGTTATGTTAATTTTGGTTAGAGATATTATTAGACTTGTGTTGTATTAATTAAGACTTAGTGACTCGGTATGTATTTTAAGGAGATTGGTATTGTATTTCCAGTCATTCGGACCGTAACATTTTGGATAGGAAGGCCTTGTCAATCACGGGGGTGACTGGCGGTGGTAACACCAATGTTGTTTAAGTTATATCCGCTGCGGGTTGTTGTTTTTGTTGGAGTTCATTAAATGCTAACTACGTGATTTAGAGTTGGGGTGTTACACCATCGGTCTCATACTGACACTGCCAAATATGATGAAACTATGTGTTTGATGGCTGGAGATAAGGTTCTTCAATCTCTTATAAGGGATCAGGTAAGTTCTTAAAGCTTGAATGGTTTTTATGATAGTTCTTTTGAGTCACAAGTGTTTGATGTGTTGAAAAATGCTCTTTCAAAAATTCGGGATTTGGAAGCGAAACAGGAACATAACACTGAGTCTCATACTATGATTAGTAAACAACAAGAAGAGATGATTGTTTTAAAAGAACAAAATAAGGAGTTGGCATCTTAGTTAGTCTTAAACTCAGCTAAGGTTGTTCAATCCACGTTTACTGCACCCTTCAGTACTAAACTGAGTTCTATTCCTGAGTGAGCAGAAAAAGAAATTTAATCTCTCAAAGCTGATAATGAGTGGACATGTCAGGATAATGCTGGTTTATAAAGGCAGTGTGATGCACTTAGTAGAAAATTAGACATTATGACTTTGAAAAATCTCTCTCGGTATAAAGGAAAAGCTAAACTTAATGAAATGGTAGGTCGACCTAATCAAGGACTGCTAGTCTAGGGTTTTATGGCACTACTTCATCGACGTCTAATGTTTTACCTCAGAAACAAAATTCACAGACTGGGATTGATCCTACAAGACATCATAGTGTTGCTAATCTACGAACTTCATATACTTCGGCTATGAATGTCGCTTCACATGTAAGGATAGAGTGTAGTTACTGTCATATACATGGTCACCATATTCATTCATGCTATAAGCTTCAACGTAAGAATACTCGACTTGGTCAGTCTAATACTGTTAACTATGCTCAGCTTTATATCAATCTTAGACGACCCAGACAACAATGGGTCCCTAAGCGGCACTAACTGTTTTCTCTTCTTAGGATAATAAAGACATCCAAATGGATGGATGATGGACTTTGGATGCTCTCTTCGTATGAATGTAAATCATGATCTACTAACGTTGGTTTGGCTTTTGATGTAGGATCTGCCTTCTTCATAGATCGAGACTGATAAAAAAATACTTCTGGTTCTACCCAAATGGATCAGTTCAAGCCTGGTGTCTTGGTTTTTCTCATAGGCAATATATTGCACCCTTCTTCATTGAAGCTATATATATTGTTGCTACTACTTGATGCGCCCAAACCTCTACCTACAATATCAATTGGCTGACTATGGTGTTCCTTAGTCTCTTGTGCCAATCTACTACGATATTCTTTTAAGCATTGCACTGACAAAGAATTCAGTTCAACATTCCATGATTTGTCATCACTTTTCTCAAAATCAAGTTGGTGAGAATATTATGGATCTCCTTCATTGTGTCACTAATCAGCAATTGGCAAACACTTTCACCAAAGCTCTTCCACACAAAACATTACCTTCCTTCAGTATTGCACTATGGATATTCAATGTTGACAAAGGTGTATTCTTTTTATTTATCGTATTGACTTCTATTGTGTGCATCAAACTTGGTACTTTAGAGTGAGTGGAGCATGACGTATATTATTATTTCATTTTACTTCATAATAAAGTGAGGATTACTTTTCTTTCTGTGGCATTTCTTAATTATTAATTTGGCTGACCTTGATCAAATTCTAAGTTGGAACATTTAACATCTGGTGGCTCTATCTATTTATTACCACCACTTAAATTTCTAGTTTTCTATACCTGACCAACTGTCCCCTCAACATAGAACCCACTTTCGCTGGTCACTTTACACTCACCATTTTCTCTACAAGTTTCCTGTACAATTTTGCCAGTTTCTTTGTTGTGCACATTTTTACCTCACCAGTGGCTTTCATACTAGTCTTTTTGCTAGTCTCTTCTTCCTATCGCATAAAGGATTCTCACATAACATGTAAAAGGGTGATTCACTTTTGGTTGTACAAGCATCATCCAACTTCAGATGCTAGCTTGTCTCAGCACAAGGCTGAACAGCCATGTTCAAGACTAGAACTGAGGCTTACTGGGAAGAAATAAAGAAATTTTGCAACACTCTACAAACAGAGATTAGTATCAATCTTACCACTTATGATGTACCATATTTTGCACGATATTACACAAATAATTCTTCATATTGTACCTCTGGATGATGTCATGTCTACGCCTCTAGATCATAATCATGACTGGATCCACAACTCTCTCCAAGATGGGTCTTGGACTGAACGATGATCAGTGCATTGTTAAACAACCACTAAAGGCTTCAGGTGTGTCTTCACAACCCTTAGAGCTTATGGCCGGTCTACCTAAGCAAAGGAAGGAACTTGTAGAGGCTGTTCTTGAAGGCCTAACTTATATTGTCACACACATGGTATTCTTGAAGTATGTGTTGATCTTTTTCCCTTTTATCTTGTTACCTTTAATTTTGATAACCAGCTTCCTAGTCAGCCTTAGCTAGACTCTGCCACACTTTCATGCCTATTCACTGCCTTTTCTATGGACAACCTATCCTTATGTTCTGTGTTCTTACTCATGAATTTGTATAAAATGCCATTTTAATGATCTTGCATGCTATTTTACACTTGGTGAGATATACTTTTTAGTACCATTTTTTGATTTCGCAAAAGGGGGAAATATGGTGGATAATTTGAATATGTTACTTGATTAACCAAATCTCATTCAAGTGCTGCAAGGTTTTAACATCTTCAGGGGGAATGCTCGTTTTAAGGGGGAATGCTACATTATCTCACCATACAAAGTTTGCTCACATAAAAAAGGGGAAATTGTAAATGTATATTTACTGAAGGTTTTTGATGTGGCAAAATTACCAGACCAAGGCTTGCCTATATTATCTCAACAACCTCTATAGTCAGCTTTGAGTAGAAGATCTTTACAGAATATTTACTCAGTACTCAGAAGGAGTAAAATCAGAGGCACCAGCATTATACTAGGAAACAGTTTAGAGATATTTTTGGATCTTGTATTTTGTATTTATATTAGTTTTAGATAAAGATTTTTTGTAGATATTTAGGAGGTTGTTATCTTCCTCCAAGGTAGTATAAATGTACAGCAAAAACATCAGAAAAGGTAGAGCTTCTACCATAAAAAGATAGTCTTTGAGAGAGAAGAGAGTTGTTGATATTTTTCAACATTTTGTCTAGAATTAGACGTGAGAGTGATTGTTCAAAGTGTTGAACAAATCAGGTGAGGAGTTTTCAAGTTATCAATAATAAGATTGGTACCAGAGTTTTTCTTCTAAACACTTTCTATCTCGTTCTTCATTTCTGCTCTCTGTCAGTCTCGTACTGAGGCTTCTGATTTTATACATTACGAACTTACACTACCCCAACCCATGAAACCGAGAAACCCCTTACCCTCACTCACCATCTTTTGTGGTGTGTTCAATGTTAGACAAAATGTGTTGAAAGTTTGAAAGTTAGTCAAAACTGGTCAAAGTTAATCGATACCGGTCAAATGCATATCAATGTTGTTCAATGGCAGTCAAAATCAATCAATCAAAACATATTTAAACTAATTAAAACATGTTAGAACAGGTCACACACAAGTCAAAACACCTTTAAAATGTCTATCATAAGTCAAAACGACACAAACCGATCATAAACGCAATGTTTAATACCCCGGATCTAGAAATCATGATTAAATTACTCTAATATGATTATTAAAGGCCTAATGGTGCCTAAAGAGTATTGGTAAGGGAAATAAAACCAAAAGAAGAGAGAAAATGCGTAAAACGTGAAAAACGCTAAAATGCGCATTAAATAAGTATAAGAGATATATGATCTCGTTAGGGTCCGAGATGGATTCCTAAGGCTTAGTTAGGCCTAATTAGTACACAGGAATGATTCCCGAAGAAAACGGATCCAAATAATGGATTAAAACGCTAACGGAGTTTTAAAGCACGTTTTTCGAGAAAACCCGAAAACGTGACTTTAAGTGGTCAAACGGACCCGTAAAAATTATGGTTGACTATATAACTATAATTAAGTATTAATGGGAGTTTAATAACCATTAAAAATAAAGAAACAAGAAAATTCCGAAAAACGGGCCGGTTGGTGAATAATGCCAAACCGGGTAAAATAACGAGCGTTTTCTGTCAGAAACCGAAAACGCTCCAGCTCACTAATAATGTGGGACCAGTTTTATAACTACACACACACCTATACTTAAGTAATTAGCTAGCTTTTATTAAGTCACAAAAGGACAAAGTAATAAAGTAGATGAGGGGAATAGTGAAAGAGATATAAGTAACTCTCTCACCTTCTCTCATTCTTCTCACTCACGATTATTTCTTCCCCCTCCAAGCTGAGCTTCTTCTTCCTCCTCTGTTAAATGGCGATTTCATACGCAGCACACAACCTTCATCTTCTTCCTCCTCTAACTTGCTCATTTCTTCACCAAATCACACAAAAACACCACCGTTAGATTCGTATCGGCAAGGGCTACGTTTTCCACCCTTCTAAAGCTTGGAACCTCCATATTCACCTCCATGGCAGTTTGGCCTTTTGAAGCTTGAAGGGGTTCTCTTGACTCTCCATCATCTCCTTAATGCTTTAAGGTAAAAATATAAGCAAGAGTTCATCATTTCTAGCTTGTTCTTATAATTTGGAAAATTTTCCCAACGTTGAAAATTTCCTCCATTTCAGCCGATTGCTCCATGCCTTTGTGGGGTGTTGGAAATTCCTTCAATTGATTGCCAAGCTACCCATTTGGTCATTCTAAGGTAATACCTAAGTTAGAGCCTTAAAACTAGCTCCTTAAATTACTAGTTTTGTGAGGAAAGCTTGAACTAAATTGACTTGTTTTGTGTGGTGTGGGGATATGACTGTAGTTAGCAATCTATGCCCCTCTGTTTGGTGTGGAAACAAGAAGAGAAAGAAGGAACAACAGAAAGAGGAAGAAGAGAAAGAAAACCGAAAACTAACAAGGTAATGAGCTCACCTTGAGCTAGTTTTGTTGCTTGCAAAACAGATTTTTAATGTAGAATTAAGGATCTTGTTTTAGTGTAGTTAAGATACTACAATTTGAATGAGTAATGAGGATGTTTAATGTTGTTTAAGTGTGAGAAATAAGCTTGGGAACTATGCTAATTTATTTGTGTGAACAATGGGAATTTGATGTGTTTTTGATGCCTAAAGAAAACAGGGGTGAAGAAGTGGTTATGAGCTGATTTAATTGTGGTGAAAATGTTTGGGAAGTAGGCAAGTGCTGTCAAAAATTGCCTAGGAGAGTATGGACTTGGGTGTTTCATTTAATGGAAGAAACTAGGTGTGTTTAAGAGCTGTTAAGTGTGTGATTAATGGTTTAAAAACCAGACAAAGAGGAAGAGTGTGTTAGGTGTAAAAAATAATGTCATATGAGTGCTGGGAATGGCATTAAAGATGGAAGTTTGAATGGTAAGAAGAGGGTTCCAAAATCTGTTACAGGAAGTAAAAGAACAAGAAAACTAGTTATGAAAGTGTAAGTGAATTTTAAGTGAAATTAACTAGAGTTTGTGAGTGCACTTGGTGCTTAGTTTAAGGTGGTTTAGGTGGGTAATTAGGTGCTAAAACATGTGGATTATAAGTGGGAAAGATTGGGAAATCAAATGGTGGAAGAATGGAGTTGTAACAGATTTGGAAATGCCAAATCTGTAAAATCTGTAGCAGGGTCCGGGACTAGGTCTAGGACCATGTTCCGGACCACCCCCTAAAATAACCCCAAGAGTTTTTCAGTTTGATAGGTCCAGGACTTAAGTCCCTACCCATGTCCCGGACCACCCCTTAAATAATAGCCGAGGATAGAAGTCTGCACCTGGTCCGGGACTAGAGATATGGACAAGGTCCCGGACCATATTGAAATTCATGCCGGGAGTTCGAGTGCAGGTTTGGTCCGGGACTTAACAGATGTATAAGGTCCCGGACCACTTCAAAAATATGGCCGAGAGTTAAGACCAGCATTGGTCCGGGACTTAAGGTGGGGACCAAGTCCCGGACCACCCCCAGAACCCTACAGAAAGTGTTTTTAAGGTTTATAAAGATGGGGGTTTGAATGTTAATGATGTTATAAGATGTTAAGGCCTTGTTTGGTGACATGTAAAGGCCCTAGGAAGTGTAAGAAGGTGTTAGAAGTGATTGAGAAGTGAGAACTCAAGTTAACAAGAGTAAAACCGTGATAACGGGATAACGGGGCATGTACAGGAGTAGCATTTATTATGTACCGTATGAGCCTAGTATTAATAATAATGTTTGAAACATTATCAGAGAATCGTGCGTGACCCGAGCATGGTGAGATGACACGGTAAAAGTAAAAACCCCGGTGAAAGGTATGATTTTCTATACTCCGCGTGCTAACCGAGTTACATTGATTTGTGTGTTGTGTGTGCCGGCTTAATCAAGACTAAAGCATGAAAATAATCCCTTGTTGATTATGTATGTCATGTTGTATGTTAAATTAGCTAACATACTTGTATGCCGGTGTGGTCTAACATAGAGTAAAGACCGACTCATAGTGAGTAACGTTTGGCTAGAGACCAATAGATCGGGTCGATGCTTGTGATTTCAAAAATGTGCAAACACACAAACTATCCGTTAAAGTATAACGAAAACGCAAACATATGAACTCTCTAGAATATGAGGAGAAGTACGGGTTGAGTAAATACCCGATAACGGTTAGAAACCATATTGAAACAATCCACGAAACAAATGAGAGTGGAAAGTGAAGTGAACCTACTTCAAGAGGATTAAGATAGTTCGAAGATGTGAACTAGTAAAGAAGGTAAAAGAGACCTAAGGGATTAGTAGCTCCCTTGAGACATGGTCGACCTCCTATATGAGGATTTTACCGATTTAAGATAATAACCGAAAGTATGAGTAAGTGGAATGTATGAGTAACTCTTAAAACCTAAGATTAACCGAACTTAAGTAATGTTCCCAAAGTCATTAGAAACATCGAGAGTGATGCTTCTAGACTAATATACATAATTATTATAACTCCGAGAGAGGAGTGTATGGGGATGAGAGTGAAAGTAGTCCAAAGTAGTCGGACCTATGTAAAAGAGTTAGGAACTAAGAGAGAGAGTTCTGTGAGCTAGTTGAACCTTCCCACCATGCTAGACCAGAGTAGGTATGAAACCGGGGAAGTAAGGACTATGCTCGAGAGCCATGAGTTTTGGCCTAAGTATGTATTAAGAGTAACAAGCGTGACGTAGGAGACCTGTAGTGTCTCAAGAATCTACAAGAGCTTGAGTATAAATAACCCAAGAGTGTGGGTGAGATAATGAGTATAAGTAACCCGAGAGAATGGGTGAGTATAGTACGAGTAGCCCAAGAGAATGGGTGTGTATATGAATACGTAACCCGAGAGAGCGGGTGAGATATTGAATAAGTAAACAAGGCATAGTGAAGTATAACCCTCAAGGCCTAAGAGTAAACTGATACAACTAACAACCTCGTTATGTTAGTTAGGAATTGTGTTCCGTGATTGGATGTAGATTCCTTGAGTAATATACATATATATTGTATTGCTATGATGCATGTTGTTTGACTAAAATGAACTCCATGTATATCCGACAAAGTAGTCGGCGTACCCCGGTTAGCGCTCATGGTATGCGAATTTCATATGCAGCGTTAAGCTGAGCCCCTAGGGGCAACATTTTTATTTTTCAGGTACACCGAAGATGTTACCGTTCGAGAGTAGGAGGGGGTCGGTGGGTAGCATGGGTAGTTAGATTTAATTACTTATGTATTGAAAGAGGTGTAAGACCGAATATGTTGTCGGCATCCATATATTGTAGACTCGGTATAGTAAAGAAGTGAGTTGAGTATTGTATTTGTATTGTGTATTCGGTTGTTCCAGTTCATTAGACCGTTACTGTATGTGGAAATAAGCCTGGTTAGCCATATGGGTGGCTAACGGCGTTGTATCACCCTCTGTTGTATTTAGAGTTCCGCTGCGAGTTTATTGGTAATTGTGACAGTTAAGAGGTAATGGCGTGATTAGCAGATGGGGTGTTACAAAAATGGTATCAGAGCGAAGTATCGCTCTGATGACTGGAAATACCGAGCTTAGGAATACCGAGTTAGGAATCAGAGACTTAGGGCTAAGGGTTGAGTGGTAGCGTGAGAGATGCGCTAGTTAGGAACTTCTAGTATGATCTAGATACCTACAATACCAGACCCGCCCTCCACAACCCCTGTATTTGAAAGCTCGGGAAAGAACGCCAGAGAGACGGGGAAACCCAATCTGGCAGTTATTAAATATTACAATACGAACCAGAACCTGTCATGCGGTAGATCCCGAGAACCGGAAACCCCGGCGACGGATCCCGCTGGAGCGACCATAACCGCACTCGATGGCGAGACGTCGAAACATCCTATTTTAGGGAGACCAGAATCTGTGGCAGCTTGGGGCGACATGCTTAGCAGTCGCGAGAACCTAGCTGGCCGAGCGGCAGCAAGAGAAAGCACCAATCGTGTGACAAGGCGGACTCATAAGAAATAACGAGAACCGGGACACATGTCTACTGACTGCCATGGTTATGTAATACCACTAACGGCTAGTTGAGAGTAGGTGCACCCACCCTGCCACACCCGAAGTAGTTGAAATACTTAACTGATATAGCTTAGACAGCTACGAGCAAACTAAGGGATATACCCGAATAGGACTACAGAAGTAGTGCCTAAATAACTTAAACCTCGGTAACCACAATGAAGACGTGGGAACGAGCGACGAGGTAGAGCATAGAACTAAATAATTAAGGAACTCTGACAGTGGAGAAGCACCTAAATGACTGACAGTCATGTCAAAATGTATGAGAAGCAGCTCTAAGGAGTAATTATCCAACTAAAGGATTAAGGAAGAGCCGACAAGGCTACCAGATACAGTGTGAGCAATACCGTGACCGGTATGAGTTAACCCAAAAACCGTCTGTACCGCGCACTTGCCACCGCAAGTGCAGTAATAACGGGACCGTTAAGAGGAATCTTAACAAGTGACAAGTACTTAGCAAGTACCCGGGGTGGCGAACGAAGCCAATATAGCAATTTAGACCTTAAGAATTGTAAAACAAAACCTTGCAAGGGCCTAACGGCCTGATCATTGTATTAAGAACATACCGGTCAGCGAGAAGCTAAACCTGGTAAGAAGTAACCGGCATTGAAGTGCCATGAAGATTTTACTTTCAAGACTCAGACTTTTATTTTCAAACACAAAATTTTCCAAAACCCCCAAATTTTAAAACCAAACCAGGGAACTACGGTAAGATATCATAGGACGATATAAGAGGAGTTGGCAACAGAATACTTCACCTAGGCGTGTGACCGACACTACAAGTGTACACAAACGAGACATGGGACGACCGCACTCCGAAGGAGCTTACGGGCCTGACAGACCATTTATGAGTTAGTCGGGTAAGTGGTAACGTATCAATAAGATACTCCATGTATGTATACAAGTAGAGTATGGAACACGGGAAGTAGCCCACTCCATACTACGGACGAAAGAGCCAATCCAAACCAAGATATTTGGACACCTCGAATGATCGAAGAACACAAAGAAGCTTACCAAGCTAAAGGAGTCTAGAAACCAGTAAGGTGACGGACCTAAGGATATAGCGTGGATAAGTGCGAGAAGCACAGAGTATTAAGCATAGACATAGGATATGTCTCAGGAATCAAGGAGAAAATACCTAATAACTGGAAAGAATACCAGTGTAAGCAATATGATGAATGCCTTAAATGATCATATCAATGTTTGATAAACGGGATAGAATTCCATAGTAAACTTCACTGAAGAGAACAACGACCTGACCAAGAAGGTAAAGGAAAAGTACCAAGGATCTACCCAGTAATGATAGACATTACCACCCTCAACGGGGTATTTGGAACACATGTAACCGCAAGGCGGAGTAAAGAAACTGAACATACCCATGAGTTCAAGCCAGATGTAATGGCACAACTCAGTAACCCAGGAACAATCCGTGAAGGGTGCCGGAATCAACAGTAGTTGAACGAAACATCGTGGTGAGAGCACAAGTGTTAAAGCGAACACTCGGGTAGAACCCGAAGGGATCCCACGTAACACGGGATACCCTAGATTGCCAGAAGGCATGAATTGATATCAAGATGCTTAAGGGACTTCCATGTACGGAAGCGTGATGAAACAACCATATTAAAAAAAACCCAGTAGTGCCTCCAAACCATTTAATGGTATATGGAGAAGAAGGAACTGGTATAAACAGCCGCACAGAGCATGGCTCGAGGCAAGGTGGCTTGTAAGCCGATAGAACTAACTACAAACTGTAGATTTAAACATTGAGAACCTATGCATAAAGGCATAAGAAGAAACAGTGGAAAATGAACCACTACTTTAGAGTGGGGATACCACTTGTTATTGGGGGGCCTATGGAGCGGCAATTGCGTGAATCCTCCAGAGAAAGGCTACCACCTAAGTATGTTATGTGAAACCGCTAAAGCGGCGTAGTGATACTTGAGCATGGTGTATTGCCAAGGAGCATATGAACACAAATAGGATGTGGAAAGGCTTTGATAGCGGTGGAAGGAAACCGAGAGAGTAAACGGATGAGAAGTACACACAGTACGTGTGCAATGTGAAATGCAGAGTAGCAATGCGCAAGAAGCGTAGAGAGATTTATAAGAATAGCGTATTTGTTGAGCCAAGTGAATGGCAAGCCATAGTGTAAATGGCGAGAACACCTGGGCGGAAGCTAAAGTAGTAGCGGATGCCATGAAAATGAGTAGGAACATGGTACGTAGCGAGCGGCCGTTGTAAGAGTATAGCCAGATAATGATATGAAGCTGATGAGAAAATGAGGTAAAGGAGACATGTTCATTCCTATCTCATGAGAGAATACTGCCAAGAGTTTACGCTTCTGCACTCTATATGACTGAGTGTTTTGGTATTGCACTTGTGCGGTAATGATCGAGTGGGAGAGCCAGGAATTGAGAAATGTCAACGAAGCCTGTTGAGTGAGAATCTAGAGAGATAACCGTGCGGCCGTTGGCCAAAGATGCACGAAGAATGTGGGTGTAACCCACAGGTCCCAGGACCGATGAATGGTAAAGGCAGAGTAGTACGAATGAGGAATTCTTGTACAGAAACAAATAAACAAACATGGTTCAGAAGTCATTATTAAATGAAGAAGCACTACATGCTTAGTAGTAGCTTGACCTCAACCGACAACAAGTCGAGAAAAGTAAGTGAATAATCACGAGGTATACAGTGTTACGAAATAGATTTCCAGAGAATTGGAGAGAAAATCTATAACTCATCGAATCCGCATACGGTAAAGATACCAAGAGACGATTCAGGAACCTTTATTCCCAAGACAAAAAGGGATAAAAAGGGAGTAAATAACACATTGAGAATAAAAAAGGGCGAAGTAAGCTCTAGTTATCAGGTCACGCAGCAGAAGCTAGTGAGCCGTGATTCAAAGGGTGAGCACACCTGACAATTGCGAGTAAGTAGCTAATCCTAAACTCTTGAAGCCTTAGAGGCTAGAACCGAACTCGGTTATGAGTTAATTAACCGCATTGAAGTTAAAACACTTCATGACACCCGAGTTAGTGAACCAATGTTCAGTGATAACAATGGTCGATTACGCGGGCGTAACCCCTTTAAGGGGGTAGGGCGAGAAACCGCTTAGAGTATGTTTTACGTATAGGTGCGTAAACTAATATGTGCATAGCACAAAAGAAATTGTTTTGATGATTGGAACTTATGTTACATAAACATATGTACCCATTCATTGTGTAATAATGATTAATGTGCAGAGAGATGCAAGTAACGAGTATATAATATTTATGAAAGAGGAGAGGAGACTCCTGGGGAATGAGAATCCCTATAGCATATGTCTAGTGAGATTAGACATGAGACATAATGAGTATGAATCGGTATGAAACCGATGTGTAACCTAGTAGGGAGTGAGTCCCTAGGTGATTTTATTTAGAATGATTGATGGAGTGAGTTCCATCCTTTGGAGTTGTATGTTGTGTGTTTAAATTGGGTAACAATTTGAGAAAATGAGGTCATGAGTTGCTTAGGTAAGTAAGCAAGAAATTGATAATGACGGATGACCTAAGTTCTAGGAATTTGAGATAATTTAAAATGAATTGTTTTATGAATATGACTAGAAAGAGTAAAAGATAGAAAACGAAAATGTTTGACTATCTGATTGTTTGAAACTGACGTGGGAGGTGGAACTTGATCTGCTAGCGATCAAGGGAAACCGAACACAAATTGGGGTGGAAGGATAGTTCAACACTATGCTGATCACATCAGGGTTGGATGATTCCTGAAGCTCCCTATAAGTGGTCACAAGTAATCACGCTAAGAAAAGAGGCAACTACCATAAATTGGATTGGAGTTGTGTGATGCTTTAAAAAGAATTTTCTAAGGGAATTTACAAAAGAATTTTCTTCAAGTATGAAGATGGATATGAAACTGGTTTTCAAACCGCTATCACCCGCTTGGCTGTGACCTTTAGTCTTTATGACCGGTAGAACGGTGGGCGTATTAGTTTTGAAACCATTTCACCGTACGTGCGGCGGTCCTAAGTGACCGGTTGGGGCGGTGATAGTGTGTGATTTTTCCAAAGGTAGCGGGACGGGGAGAGTACCCTGAGACGTTCCTGTGTTGAGTGAGTCAACCAGAGTGCCTGAGGATATGTATATGTGTAACGTTTTGATCAGAACCGAAGGGACCGTGGGCCAGAGAGAGTAAGTGCCCATTTGTCATGAAACGGCCGTGAACCAGAAAGAGTAAGTGTTCAATGTGACTGGTACCTGAGGGATCATAGTATATTACTCAATATGGATTCGAGGACTGTAGTGCCTTCTTGTCTTCGGACCGATTCCATGGAGAGAATAAAAAGAGTATTTTTGATTGCTATACATGCTGTGATATGTGTGTGGTATGTGTAGTGTGAAATGAGACTGACTTGTGGAGTCTGTAAGGTTATACATGTATTATAACCTTGGCATAGCGTGCCTATGAGAGTAACGATATAAGATTCACAACTTTAGGACAAAGTTCCTAAGGGGGGTAGATTTTAATACCCCGGATCTAGAAATCGTGATTAAATTACTCTAATATGATTATTAAAGGCCTAATGGTGCCTAAAGAGTATTGGTAAGGAAATAAAACCAAAAGAAAGAGAAAATGCGTAAAACGCGAAAACGCTAAAACGCGCATTAAATAAGTATAAGAGATATATGATCTCGTTAGGGTCCGAGATGGATTCCTAAGGCTTAGTAGGCCTAATTAGTACGGGAATGATTCCCGAAGAAAACGGATCAAATAATGGATTAAAACGCTAACGGAGTTTTAAAGCACGTT
The DNA here is from genome assembly GCA_023374045.1 of Limonium bicolor. Classification (NCBI taxonomy): domain Eukaryota; kingdom Viridiplantae; phylum Streptophyta; class Magnoliopsida; order Caryophyllales; family Plumbaginaceae; genus Limonium; species Limonium bicolor. Next base: position 234,738,491 of record CM041780.1, read on the forward strand.
TTTCGAGAAAACCCGAAAACGTGACTTTAAGTGGTCAAACGGACCCGTAAAAATTATGGTTGACTATATAACTATAATTAAGTATTAATGGGAGTTTAATAACCATTAAAATAAAGAAACGAGAAAAATCCAAAAAACGGCCGGTTGAAGAATAGTGCCAAACCGGGTAAAATAACGAGCGTTTTCTGTGAGAAACCGAAAACGCTCCAGCTCACTAATAATGTGGGACCGGTTTTATAACTACACACACACCTATACTTAAGTAATTAGCTAGCTTTTATTAAGTCACAAAAGGACAAAGTAATAAAGTAGAGGAGGGGAATAGTGAAAGAGATATAAGTAACTCTCTCACCTTCTCTCATTCTTCTCACTCACGATTATTTCTTCCCCCTCCAAGCTGAGCTTCTTCTTCCTCCTCTGTTAAATGGCGATTTCATAAGCAGCACACAACCTTCATCTTCTTCCTCCTCTAACTTGCTCATTTCTTCACCAAATCACACAAAAACACCACCGTTAGATTCGTATCGGCAAGGGCTACGTTTTCCACCCTTCGAAAGCTTGGAACCTCCATCTTCACCTCCATGGAAGTTTGGCCTTTTGAAGCTTGAAGGGGTTATCTTGACTCTCCATCATCTCCTTAATGCTTTAAGGTAAAAATATAAGCAAGAGTTCATCATTTCTAGCTTGTTCTTGTAATTTGGAAAATTTTCCCAACGTTGAAAATTTCCTCCATTTCAGCCGATTGCTCCATGCCTTTGTGGGTGTTGGAAATTCCATCAATTGATTGCCAAGCTACCCATTTGGTCATTCTAAGGTAATACCTAAGTTAGAGCCTTAAAACTAGCTCCTTAAATTACTAGTTTTGTGAGGAAAGCTTGAACTAAATTGACTTGTTTTGTGTGGTGTGGGGATATGATTGTAGTTAGCAATTTATGCCCCTCTGTTTGGTGTGGAAACAAGAAGAGAAAGAAGGAACAAGAGAAAGAGGGAGAAGAGAAAGAAAACCGAAAACTAACAAGGTAATGAGCTCACCTTGAGCTAGTTTTGTTGCTTGCAAAACAGATTTTTAATGTAGAATTAAGGATCTTGTTTTAGTGTAGTTAAGATACTACAATTTGAATGAGTAATGAGGATGTTTAATGTTGTTTAAGTGTGACAAATAAGCTTGGGAACTATGCTAGTTTATTTGTGTGAACAATGGGAATTTGATGTGTTTTTGATGCCTAAAGAAAACAGGGGTGAAGAAGTGGTTATGAGTTGATTTAATTGTGGTGAAAATGTTTGGGAAGTAGGCAAGTGCTGTCAAAAATTGCCTAGAAGAGTATGGACTTGGGTGTTTCATTTAATGGAAGAAACTAGGTGTGTTTAAGAGCTGTTAAGTGTGTGATTAATGGTTTAAAAACCAAACTAAGAGGAAGAGTGTGTTAGGTGTAAAAAAATAATGTCATATGAGTGCTGGGAATGGCATTAAAGATGGAAGTTTGAATGGTAAGAAGAGGGTTCCAAAATCTGTTACAGGAAGTAAAAGAACAAGAAAACTAGTTATGAAAGTGTAAGTGAATTTTAAGTGAAATTAACTAGAGTTTGTGAGTGCACTTGGTGCTTAGTTTAAGGTGGTTTAGGTGGGTAATTAGGTGCTAAACATGTGGATTATAAGTGGGAAAGATTGGGAAATCAAATGGTGAAAGAATGGAGTTGTAACAGATTTGGAAATGCCAAATCTGTAAAATCTGTAGCAGGGTCCGGGACTAGGTCTAGGACCATGTTCCGGACCACCCCCTAAAATACCCCAAGAGTTTTTCAGTTTGATAGGTCCGGGACTTAAGTCCCTGCCCATGTCCCGGACCACCCCTTAAATAATAGCCGAGGATAGAAGTATGCACCTGGTCCGGGACTAGAGATATGGACAAGGTCCCGGACCATATTGAAATTCATGCCGGGATTCGAGTGCAGGTTTGGTCCGGGACTTAACAGATGTATAAGGTCCTGGACCACTTCAAAAATATGGCCGAGAGTTAAGACCAGCATTGGTCCGGGACTTAAGGTGGGGACCAAGTCCCGGACCACCCCCAGAACCCTACAGAAAGTGTTTTTAAGGTTTATAAAGATGGGGGTTTGAATGTTAATGATGTTATAAGATGTTAAGGCCTTGTTTGGTGACATGTAAAGGCCCTAGGAAGTGTAAGAAGGTGTTATAAGTGATTGAGAAGTGAGAACTCAAGTTAACAAGAGTAAAACCGTGATAACGGGATAACGGGGCATGTACGGGAGTAGCATTTTATTATGTACCGTATGAACCTAGTATTAATAATAATGTTTGAAACATTATCAGAGAATCGTGCGTGACCCGAGCATGGTGAGATGACACAGTAAAAGTAAAAACCCCGGTGAAAGGTATGATTTTCTCATACTCCGCGTGCTAACCGAGTTACGTTGATTTGTGTGTTTGTGTGCCGGCTTAATCAAGACTAAAGCATGAAAATAATCCCTTGTTTGATTATGTATGTCATGTTGTATGTTGAATTAGCTAACATACTTGTATGCCGGTGTGGTCTAACAAAGAGTAAAGACCGACTCATAGTGAGTAACGTTTGGCTAGAGACCCATAGATCGGGTCGATGCTTGTGATATCAAAAAGTGCAAACACACAAACTATCCGTTAAAGTATAACGAAAACACAAACATATGAACTCTCTAGAACGTGAGGAGAAGTACGGGTTGAGTAAATACCCGATAACGGTTAGAAACCATATTGAAACAATCCACGAAACAAATGAGAGTGGAAAGTTAAGTGAACCTCCTTCAAGAGGATTAAAGATAGTTCAAAGATGTGAACTAGTAAAGATGGTAAAAGAGACCTAAGGGATTAGTAGCTCCCTTGAGACATGGTCGACCTCCTATATGAGGATTTTACCGATTTAAGATAATAACCAAAGTATGAGTAAGTGGAATGTATGAGTAACTCTTAAAACCTAAGATTAACTGAACTTAAGTAATGTTCCCAAAGTCATTAGAAACATTGAGAGTGATGCTTCTAGACTAATATACATAATATTATTATAACTCCGAGAGAGGAGTGTATGAGGATGAGAGTAGTCCGAAAGCAGTCGAACCTATGTAAAAGAGTTAGGAACTAAGAGAGAGAGTTCCGTGAGCTAGTTGAACCTTCCCACCATGCTAGACCAGAGTAGGGTCGAAACCGGGGAAGTAAGACTATGCTCGAGAGCCATGAGTTTTGGCCTAAGTATGTATTAAGAGTAACAAGCATGACGTAGGAGACCTGTAGTGTCTCGAGAATCTACAAGAGCTTGAGTATAAATAACCCAAGAGTGTGGGTGAGATAATGAGTATAAGTAACCCGAGAGAATGGGTGAGTATAGTACGAGTAGCCCAAGAGAATGGGTGTGTATATGAATACGTAACCCGAGAGAGCGGGTGAGATATTGAATAAGTAAACAAGGCATAGTGAGGTATAACCCTCAAGGCCTAAGAGTATACTGATACAACTAACAACCTTGTTATGTTAGTTAGGAATTGTGTTCCGTGATTGGATGTAGATTCCTTGAGTAATATACATATATATTGTATTGCTATGATGCATGTTGTTTGACTAAAATGAACTCCATGTATATCCGACAAAGTAGTCGGCGTACCCCGGTTAGCGCTCGGGGTATGCGAATTTCATATGCAGCGTTAAGCTGAGCCCCTAGGGGCAACGTTTTTATTTTTCAGGTACACCGAAGATGTTACCGTTCGAGAGTAGGACGGGGTCGGTGGGTTGCATGGGTAGTTAGATTTAATTACTTATGTATTGAAAGAGGTGTAAGACCGAATATGTTGTCGACATCCATATATTGTAGACTCGGTATAGTAAAGAAGTGAGTTGAGTATTGTATTTGTATTGTGTATTCGGTTGTTCCAGTTCATCAGACCGTTACTGTATGTGGAAATAAGCCTGGATAGCCATATGGGTGGCTAACGGCGTTGTATCACCCTCTGTTGTATTTAGAGTTCCGCTGCGAGTTTATTGGTAATTGTGACAGTTAAGAGGTAATGGCGTGATTAGCAGATGGGGTGTTACACAATGTCACATCTTTCTTCTCCGCGTCAACGCCTACCTTTTCTTCGTTGTGTCAATGCCCGTCTGAAACCGCCAGCTCGACACCCGTTTGAAGCCACCGGCGTCGACACCTGAATGAAGCTGCTTGTGTCGACCCCCTGTTAAATGGCCGACGTCAGCGCCCGTCCGCGTTGACGCCTGGTCTTTTATATACGCGTTGATGTTCACTTTTTGGACCCGATTTTGATTGATTTTTTATTATTTTTTGTGCTATTACGAGTTTAATTCTTCTAAAAACTATAAATTATAGCAGAAAAAAAGACATGAACAAGTAAATCTGAACTACGTCTTTTGAAACTTGAACTCCTGCTACCACTACCGCTCCCACTTCTAGAAAAATATCATACAGATAGAGAGTTTTGAGAATTTGAAATGAGATAGAGATAGTGAAGGATGAATGTGTATTTAAAGAAAATTTGAAGAAATTACAATATCGTTATGTTTTTTAAAAATTTCAACCGCTAGAGGTGACACTCAACTAAGTACGGCATGGCTGTTTTGGCAGCATAAATGCAGCATATTTGCTGGCAGGAAGTGTTGGCATATTTGTAGCTGTTTTGAAAACTGCTGTTTGGTAGTGTGGCATATATGCAGCATAAGTTAGTTTATATAGTGCGTTTACCGGTTTTGTATTACAATTACAATTTATTATATTACACTATGTAACTTTATTTTGTTGGTAAAAATAAATAGAAAATTCACAAACAATGTATGAGAAAGCATAGAAAATAAAATTTTAAATATAACCAATAAAATTTCAAATTTTATTATTTATGTACAAAAAGTAACATATAACAATACATTATGATTTTCTATAATCTTTTAGTTCTTACAAATATACAAGCATGATGAAACGAGATGTGGAGGTTCAGATTTTATAATAATGTTGAATATTTTTCCTTAGTTAAATTTTCACTTTTAATTACATATTATTTTCTAAAAACTTTTTATTTTAATAAAGAAATTCGAAACATTGTATAATTTGTAATAAATAAAGAAATTTGTTACTAATGTCATAAGATTAGTAGTTTTTTCAGTCCAAGGTTCACATACAACAACCGTTAGCACAACATAAAAAACTTAGTACCTCAAACATTGGCACAACATAAAAAATTTAGTACAAATGCGAAGCGTACTCGGCAAAGCCAAGCCAAAAGATTACGGTTGGTGAAGTCGCAATTACTGCGACGAGGAAGAAGAAGGAAGGAGGTCGAAGGAAGTAGTTGGCGCGGCGCGAAGAACATTAAACATCTGCTGCTTCAAAAATACCCTAGACAGCCGAACAACATGCTATTACAAATATGCCACCCATTTATGCTTTTTAAAGGGGCCCGAACGCAACCTAACAGTTGAGGAAAACATAATAAGATCTAGCATGTTCTACAGTCTTCTTCTGTTACTTGTTTAGTGGTCCCAACTTTGCTTAGCTGTCATCTTTAGTTAGCTAAGTAACTTCCTATAAATAAGGACTTTGTCTGTAATATTTTCAGATCATTACACACTGTACTCTTTGCTCTCTGAGCTCTACTTCAATAAACACGATGAACATACATTGACCACTTTCTCTCTCTCTCGATCGATCCTCTAAATTCTATATGGTATCAGAGCTTCGGCTTTGATTCACCATCTTTTCTCTTCTTCTGCTCGCGATTTTCTCTTCGACAATGACGAGTGAATCGGCGAACACGTTCGAACAATTCTTGGAGACTATGAACTCCAACAGATCTAGAGAAGGAATCATAGATATGTCGGATCCGCTGTTCGTTGCAACATCAGACCATCCTGGAATGGTCATAGCAGAGAAATTCAGTGGCGAAGGATTCCAGATGTGGAAAAGAACTGTTCTCATCTCGATGATGACCAAGAATAAAGTCGGAATTCTCGACGGAACCTTGGCGAAAGATACGGAGAATGAGAAGAAAGCCATCGCATGGAGCAGGTGCGACAGTCTGGTCAAATCCTGGCTACTGAATGCGGTTGACAAGCAGATAGGAGAAAGCTTAGTCTATCTTCAGATTGCGAATGAAATGTGGAAGAGTCTTCTCGAGAGATACGATAGAGTCGACGGAACTCGACGTTTCAATCTGAAGCAGGAACTAGCAGCCTTAAAACAAGGTAAGGACTGCGTAAGTGTTTACTTATCTAAGTGGAAAAGGATCTGGGATGAGATCGGCTCTGTTGTTTGTTATTCACCTTGCAAATGTTGTAAATGCGGTGAAACTGAAAAAATGAAGAAAATGCTTGACGAGGACAAACTTCTGGATTTCCTCATGGGGCTCAATGAGGAGTTCGTGAATGTGAGGGGCAATATGCTTTTGATGGATCCTTTGCCATCTCTAGAAAGCGGTTATGCGCTGATTCTCTCAGAAGAAAGGCAGCGAGAGAGTAGCAAAAGCAAAAGAAGTAACGACAATGAAACAGCTTTTGCTAACTCAGCAGGAGTGAATTACAAACCGCGGCAAAAGCTAGAATGGCAAAATGATAGTAAGCCTATCAAGATTCCATGTTCCTTTTGTGGTAAGATGGGGCACAGCATAGAAACTTGCTACAAAAAGAACGGATTTCCAAAAGGTTGGAAGTTTGGAAAAAATAAGAAAAATTTTTCCAACAACGTTACTATAGAGGAGATCAAGCATACAGAACCTATTCCAGGCTTTTCGCAAGAGCAGATCTCTACCTTGATCGGCTATCTGCAACAAGTTAGCACCAAGGGAAAAGAAGTTGGAGGAGAGAATCAGTCTACTTACTGCAACTTTGCTGGTAAGAACCCTATCTCCTCTATGATTTATTGTTTGGGAGCTATCAATGATAAAAATCACATGAGATACTCTGCGAAAAGATGGATTTTAGACAGTGGAGCTACTGAACATCTTACTGGTGATAGGAGTTTGTTTAATGATTCAGAAAGATCAGAAAAGTTTATGACAGTTAGCTTACCTGATGGGAGTATTCAACACGTCACTACAGTGGGAAATGCTAAGTTGACAGAAAGTCTTTTTCTGAAGAATACTTTATTGGTTCCCACTTTCAAACACAATCTTATTTCTGTGAGTAGATTCATTGCTCAGATGAAATGCAGATTGGTCTTTGTTGAGGATTACTGTATAATGCAAGACCAAGTTTCTGAGATAGAGGAGCAGATTGGGACTGTCACAGAAGGGCTATACATTCTGCAGGTTTCAGCTCTTGTCAAGTTTCTCGAAAGAAGAAGGGAGAAACAAGCCTCTGTCTGCAATGTTTTAGTGAAGAATAAAGCTGTCTATTGGCACAACAAGCTTGGACATGTCCCTGTAGAAAAGCTTGTAAAGATAGGATTGATAAAACAGTGTGATATACCTGCTGTTCTAGCATGTGATGCTTGTCATAGAGCTCGTGGTTGTAGGCTACCTTTTCCAAGTTCTAATACAGAATCATTACAGTACTTTGATTTGATTCATTTAGATATATGGGGGCCTTGTTCTGTTAAGAATCACGATAACTCTTTGTACTTCCTTAGTATTGTGGAAGATAAGAGCAGATCTCTTTGGGTAAAATTGTTGCACAAAAAATCTGAAGCGATTGAGCAGATCAAGGAGTTCATTCTGATGGTTGAGAATCAATTTGATAAGAGAATAAAGGTGGTCAGGTCTGATAATGCATATGAATTGGGGTTGTCTAAGGAAACCACTGCGTTTTTTAAGGAAAGAGGAATTATACATCAAACCTCTTGTCCACACACACCTCAGCAGAATGGTGTGGTGGAAAGAAAACATAGGTATGTTCTTGAAACCGCACGTGCTATATTTTTTCAGTCATGTTTACCTATGCATTATTGGGGAGAAAGTGTTCTCTTTGCTACTGCTGTGATCAATAGACTGCCAAGTTCCAGATTAGATGGATTAACTCCTTATGAAGTCTTGTTTAAGGAAAAACCAAGTTATGATCATTTGAAAACTTTTGGTTGTCTGGCCTATGCGACTGTTACAGATAAGGGAAAGAAGAAGTTTGATCACAGAGCTGAGAAATGTATCTACTTAGGCCCTAGCTTTCAAAGCAAAGGTCATAAGTTGTTGCGGTTAAGAGATAAGAAAATCATAGTCAATCATGATGTTAAATTTTTTGAGACTATATTTCCTTATGCTCAGAATCTGAATGGTGAAAATGAGCCACAACAGATAGTTCAGACGAAAAGTATTTCAGATCAGTCATATTACAGTGATGATCAAGATCAGTATTACATGGATTTACATACTACTGGAGCCGCTGCTACTACAGATTCTCCTGCTGCAGATAATCCAGAACATCTTAGCAGTGATGATGCTCCTGTTACAGATTCACATGTCTCATCTGATCAATCAGATGAAGTTACAGAACACAATCCTACCACTACTACTCTCAGAAGATCTGCTCGACATCACAATACCCCGGGTTATCTTCAGGATTACTTTGTTGGTTTTTCAGGAAACAGCAACACTATTTCTGATGATTCTTTCTCGGAAATATTATCTGATCGACTATCTTCTAGTAACAGCGATCGTGTTGTGATGAATGTTAATTCATTAACAGATATTAAACCTCTTCACAATAGCGATTATGCCCTTGGTCTTGGAGTACAATCTACTCAGAATTCTCCGGTAGACTTCACAGAGCCTGTCACTTATTCAGAAGCTTGCTCCAAGCCTCATTGGCAACAAGCTATGACAGCAGAACTTCATGCTCTAGAAGCTAATCGGACCTGGGAATTAACCTCATTACCAAAGGGTAAAAAAGCGGTGGGATGCAAGTGGGTATATCGGGTTAAGTTGAAGTCAGATGGAACCCTAGAACGTTACAAAGCCCGCTTGGTGGTAAAAGGATTCACACAGAAAGAGGGAATCGACTACACAGAGACTTTTTCTCCTGTAGTTCGCATGACCACAATTCGTTCCTTACTCTCTGTTGCAGTAAAGAAAAATTGGAGAATTGAGCAGCTTGATGTAAATAACGCCTTTTTACACGGCACTCTCGATGAGGAGATTTATATGAAATTACCTCAAGGTGTGTTTCACCCAGATCCCACCATGGTTTGCAAATTAAAGAGGTCGCTGTATGGGTTAAAACAGGCATCTCGCCAGTGGTATTCTCGGTTAGCCTCTTTTCTGCAACAGCAAGGATATCGCAACTCCTATAATGACTAGTCATTATTTATGAAGAACCAGTCTGATTCTGTTGTGTTCATTGGAGTATATGTCGACGATTTGTTAATCTATGGCAACAATTCTGCTGAGATAGAGTCTTTGAAGATAAGTCTCGATGCAGAATTCAAAATCAAAAATTTGGGTCAACTTCACTACTTTCTGGGTTTGGAATTCCATCGCAACAGCTCTGGTCTCCTCATCACTCAGAAGAAATACTCTCTTGAGCTTCTTCGAGAGTTTGGTGTTGAACATTCCAAGTCTGTTGCTAGCCCTATAGAGATTGGAGTCAAACTGTTACCAAACAGTGGGACTGCTTTATCAGACCCCGAAGTTTACAGAAGATTAATTGGTAAACTGAATTACCTCACGAATACTCGCCCTGATCTTAGCTTCACCGTCCAGCACTTAAGTCAATTTCTTCAACAACCTCACAGTGAGCATTTGGATGCTGCTCTTCATGCTCTTCGGTATGTTAAAGGAACATTGGGCAATGGTCTGTTTCTGAATAGCAAACCCGTCTATGACTTGGTTGGATTTTGTGACTCCGATTGGGCAGCATGCCCATTGTCACGAAGATCAGTAAGTGGGTTCTTCATCCTCTTTGGTGGCTGTCCAGTCTCTTGGAAATCGAAGAAACAGATCACATTCTCCTTATCTTCAGCTGAGGCTGAATATCGAGCCATGCGCAACATCACCACAGAGCTAGCCTGGCTAAGTCGATTGCTGTACGAGTTTGGGATCACTGATATCACTCCAATTCCCTTAAAATGTGACAATAAATCTGCTGTCTTCATTGCTAAGAACCCCATCCTCCATGAGCGCACAAAACACGTGGAGATTGATTGTCACTATGTTCGGGATCAAATCCGAAATGGATTAATATCTGTTTCTCATATTCCCACGCATCTGCAGCTTGCAGATATGCTTACAAAAGGGTTGAATGGCAAGGATTATCAGGCTCAATTCTCTGCTATGGGTCTTCAGGATAATATCAAGTCAGATTTAACTTCCAAGTCTTGAGGTGCTCTCTCCCCTCTACGACTTGAGGGGGGGTAATAAGATCTAGCATGTTCTACAGTCTTCTTCTGTTACTTGTTTAGTGGTCCCAACTTTGCTTAGCTGTCATCTTTAGTTAGCTAAGTAACTTCCTATAAATAAGGACTTTGTCTGTAATATTTTCAGATCATTACACACTGTACTCTTTGCTCTCTGAGCTCTATTTCAATAAACACGATGAACATACATTGACCACTTTCTCTCTCTCTCGAGATCCTCTAAATTCTATAAAACAAGCATGTAGTCCGGGTCAAAAAAAAAAAAAAACAAGCATGTAGTACAATTATGATATCGGTGAAGTGAGCGCAGGATAAGCTTCCGGCGTAGCGTCCCTCGCTCGTGCGAAGAAGTATTAATACTTTCACCACACAATTAGGCGTCTTGTCGATGTGTACAACCACGCTTCTTATCTTTGAAGCAACCGACACTCCTCACTGCCATCCACATGCACCCATTTGCTCTCCAACCCATCAAATTCAGGATCAAATGAATAAAATAAACAATTCATTAGTAAACCTGTGGAGGAAACAATGGATACTACTATTAGTATTGTGATAATGATTATTACCGGAACTAAGTCTACTATTGTTGAAATAAAATTGCGTCGTTTCTCACGGGTCCACTCTGGATTTGGCGTACTGGGATTAAAGTTTTTATTTGCTCTGCTTTCCATGTAGTTCTACAGTCTACTGGTTATTATTTTTTTTTTTTTTGAAAGACAGTCTACTGGTTATTGAACCAGAACCCTGATCCTTTTAACAGAAGAATTTCCACTTTCTTCCTGAGATAATAACAACAAAATTGAGCAGTTCATTAATGCAGATTCTCTTACAAACATCGAATAAAAATACTTATTTTCTAACCCGCAAGATATATAATAAGCTTATATTCTGTCATGGTTTAATAGTACCCTGCTTTTATATCGTATTTCCCATCTCACGAGTGTGGAAGCAAGAGGAAATTGAAGAGGGCAGAGAAAGTGGGGCAGTCTTGGAAGTAACATCGCTGGGTAGAGGGGAGGGGGGAGTTGCACTGTCGGGGTCGCACTTCTCTCTCTCGCTTTCTCTCTCGCTGTTTTCTCCTTCCTCTCTCTGTCATGCAGCTCAACTGAGGAAACTTCACACTTCAATCATAAAGTACTACTATTTCATTTCCTCCTTCCTTGCTTTCTCGTTTCTCACTTCTCGCTTGTGGTAGAGTTTTTCCTTCACGAGGGGACTGGACGGAGGATTTGCGTGGAGGCTTGTGCCCAAAGGTCCCTATCAAAGCACTCATGTAAGGAAAACCTGCTGAAAACTTTGCTTTTTTCTTTCCCTTCTGAACCGGTTGTTCGTTTCTCATCCCCTTATTGCAATCAATGCTCACCTGTTCTAATTTTTTCTATTGACTGTTCTCACTCCATCTGAATATTTACTGGATTCAGAAGAAGATATTTGGTCCCCAGTTCGTGCCCGGTTGGGTTTCGATAATTCATATTTAACTTATTATTTATTACCTGGGTTTCCTGTAAGTTCGTCCCCTTCCTAATTTCGGTTTCGTTTACTGCAATACCGCGAAACTTGTTTTAATTTTTCACTATTTCATCCTCAGACTCAACTCATCTGGGTTCATGGTTCCTGGAACTCTTATTTACGCCTTTTCTCACCATCTTGTAAGATGATATTAAACCTTGGCTTAATCGTCTCCCGTATTGCTTCCTCGGTATTTCCGTTTGACCATGAAAACTTGTTTTTTGGGTCTTCAAACGGTACCCATTTCTCTTCTGGTTTTTCTGTAATCTTCAATTTTTTTTGCATCAACCTGTTGATAATAGTCTTTAGTATTTGATTTATTTGCCGGAAGATCTAGTATTGACTGCTCCCCTCCCTTTTGATTCTTCAGGTCCCGTAACTTCTAATTTTGTTACTAGCAAGTAGTCTGCAAGGGGATTGTGGGCGTTGTTTTCATTGTGATGCTCATTGGTTTTGGGTCACAGACTCGCAGTAATGGCTACTTTGGTCCCTGGTGTTTTTGAAGCTTTTGCAGCACATGAACACAGATGTAAAAGTTGCCGGTGAGTACAGATCTTCGTTGTTGCAGGTTGTGAGTATTGTCCCCGCCTTAGCAGGTGGTGATTTATTCCAAAATCAAGGTTTCTATTTGAAGGTTTCGGATTCTAGCCATGCCACCTATGTTTCCCTACCTGATGAACATAATGATCTCATACATAGTGATAAGCTTCAGTGGGTCAATACATACATGTTGAAAGACTAGAGCTGCTTCACCTGTCCCCATCTTAAGAGGAGTTAAACCTGTGCCGGGTCGCCACCCTTGTGTTGGTACCCCTGAAGATATTGTGGCTACTCATTCTATTGGGTTTCTGAACAGTTTGTCTCCAGGATCAAAACCCCTGGAGAAGGCCAAGTCACCTTCTAAGTTGCTGGTGAAGACTGGTAATGGTGGTGGGTGGTGCGTTAGAGGAAAGGGAAAATCCCCTCATGTTAAATTGCAGAGTAGTGCTGAGAGAGAGGACACACCAGGCAGGAAGTCTGTGTCTATTAGCAGATCAAAGTCTATATCATCAAAGATGTTGGCGAGTACACCGGACAGAAAGGAATCTCCACGAAAAATGAGATCATCTGGGTCGCATTCTATCCCGTCTTCTCCAACCAGCTGTTATTCTTTGCCCACCACGTTTGAGAAGTTTGCTATCAGGGTCGAACAACAGGCAAAGATTAAGAGTGACAGGGGAACTCCTAGATTGGGTTTGGTAGAGAAGGTCTCTGCAAAACTGGGTTTGGATAAGAAGTCAAATCCAATTCGTGGCGCAAGTCCATCTGCAAAAAGACAACTCACTCTTTCGTCTCCGAGAAATTTGATACATGGAATTGAAGCTGGACCAAAGGCCTTGAGGAAGAGCTGGGAAGGGAGTATGGATGTGAAGAGTAAAGATAGTGTGAAAATGAAGGGCACTAAGAACTCGCATTAGTACCTTGGAGTTCATCTGTGAGTATATTTGACGCTCTAGCTATACTATGCTTTTAACTGTGTCTACCTTGCATTATTCTCGTGAAATATGTAGACTCATTTTGTATATGTATGGAACCAAAAAGGGAGAGGCTAGGTTGTGTCATGCCAAAATCGATTTACAAAAAGTAGTTCATTTGATTCAATCATGTGTTATCCCCTGAGGTAAGTGATCACCAGCAGATGTCCTCCAATCTGTGCATGTCTCAGCAAGTACCTTCCAATGTGACAATTACCAGATAACCTCTGATGACTTGGAAGAATTTGTAACTACCGGAATGAACGTAGTGTTTGTTTTTGCTTTCTCTGAGCAGACACCTAGGAAAAGTACCTCATCTAGTGACAAGCGGGCTTCCATATCTGAAAACAAGATTAAGACACCCTCAAAGTTATCAAAGGAGGAGCCGAGAAGCCATATATCAGGCAAGAATGTTTCTATGAAGAGTGTTGTGGATGATTTTGACAGTCCTGTGAGCCAGAAGATTTCTGCAGGGAGAAAGTCAGTCGATGCAAGTAACAACGGTTTCCCCACAAATATTGTTAGAATACCTGCAAGTAACAGGAAACTGATAGATTCTAGTGTTCTGTGGGCATCTTTACCATCCTCCGTTGCCAAGCTTGGAAAGGTTGGCCTCCTACTATATCTCTGCGGATTGCCTAAGATAGTGTCAAATAAATATCATTTGCTAAGCTTTTTTGTTTATCCTTTTCTTCAGGAAGTCTTAAAGCACAGAGATGCGGCTCAATTGGCTGCAATTGAGGCTATGCAAGAAGCTTCGATTGCTGAAAACATATTGAGATGCTTAAGGTGTGGATTGTGGTAGTACAAATTTTGAATTCTGTAGGGCACGTGTTCAGAGGAAGTTCATATATTCTCAATCGTTCATCTGGCTAGCTTTCTATGTTTAACACTTCTGTCGGGGGGGGGGGGGGGTGTGAATTGGTTTCAGGTTATCAAATTTGCTAAAAATGGTCATTGAATATCTTATAAGAAGTGGATAAGTTATCTTAGTTGTGTATCTTAGAAACCTCAGAGGCTTCTTTTCAGGTTAACTTGATCATAAGGCTGTGGTGCAATGTTGACCTAGAAGGGCATGTCCAAGCCTTTTGCAGCCTTCTTTGATGCCCTCGATCTTCAAAATAGTTGGATCCTAAAGTCAGTAGATTCTATCGTAGATACAACTCTTTAGCCTAGTACGGTCTCGCATTATCTGTAATAGTATTTACCAACATGCCTTTTGGATTTGATTACTGTCTTTGCATTTCCCCCTTTTCTGGTTTCTTTTTCCACTATCCTTGGCTGTATGTTAATGAGACGTAGTGACAGATAAAGTTGCAGATAAATCAATAATGTCTAAACTGTTAGGAAGTTCTGGAATGCATCTGTTTCAAACTAAAGAAGAAAACGTCCTTTCATTATGATATACTGAGGTTCGTTTAACGCATGTAGCAGTTTTGATTGAGAATTTGGCTTCAGTTCTTGATCATGCAATGCTATCTTTGCTTTATTTATAGCAAATACTCCGAGCTTACTGTCTCGGCAAAGGAAGATGATCCACAACCAGCTGTGGAGAAGTTCTTGGCCCTTCACTCAACCCTTAATGGTGCACTTCAGAAAGCAAGTTCATTATCCAAAACAATCTCCTTCGGCTCATCACCTGTCCAAGAAGGAGCTGAATTGTCGGAAGAGACCCTCAAGGCCACGTTTGACAGGAGAAAACAGGCGTCCTCATGGGTCACTGCTGCGATATCCTCCGATCTTTCTCCTTTCTCACTATACAGCAACCAAGCAACCTCTTCAAAAACCCAAAAGAGCGCATCCTCCCCAAGCCTACCCATTTTGCTTCTTGAGAACTCTACCAAGCCATCTTCTGCTTCGCCAAAAACCTACAACAACCAAAGCAACGCCAGTCTCATGTAGGATCCACCAAGCTCTCATCCTCCACTTCGAGGCGTGCTGGAGATACAGGGCAGCTCATGAATGGTCTCAAGGCAGGTGTACCCCAGTTGTCTGATTGGGTGAAAGAGGACAGTCTGGAAGATGTCGTCGAGTTGGGAGAGAAATTGCAAATTGAGTCACAAGACTGGTTCCTTAGGTTCTTAGAGAGGTTTTTGGATGCGGAAGTGGACTCTTCGAGACTGTCTGATAATGGACAGATAGCTGGGATGTTGACCCAACTGAAGAGTGTCAATGATTGGCTGGATGGGATTGGGTCATCCACAAAAGAAGGTCTTGGAGAGGAAGGAGAAGAAGATTCCAGGGATGAAGATGGAGGATATACTGCCATTGTGTCTGTTGAAACAGTTGATAGGCTAAGGAAAAAGATCTACGAGTACCTTCTTACGCATGTTGAATCTGCGGCTGCTGCTCTAGGTGGTGGAACCCAACCGTCCCCACTCACCCGGACAACGGAAACAAAAGCTAAGAGATGAGTTCTGCTTTCATATTTTATATATCTGCAAAGAGAATCAATTTATGAAGAGTGATTTGGCCCCCATAAGGTAAGAGTTTTGGGTTGGGCTGAGTACTTGATTTTTTTAATTTATCTGTATATAGGGTTAGGATATGGATTGTGGTACAGGTAGCTACATTGGTCTTGAAAGTCTGAAGGGATATTATTTCAGGTTTAGAATGAAAAGCGAAAACGATTACATGGGTTCTAGCTGGTTATTTGTATTTTAGCAGATTTGGTTTGTCATCAGCTACGGCAAGGTTATGGCTGATCTCATTTGGGTTAGCTGCTTCTCCAGATAGTACCTTTGCAAGAATGAATGTTATCTTGGGATGTTATCAAGTGTTCTCTTCGGCTGGTAAGATGTTATTTTCAGTTTGGTTTGTCATCAGCTACGGCAAGGTTATGGCTGATCTCATTTGGGTTAGCTGCATCTCCAGATATTACCTTTGCAAGAATGAATGTTATCTTGGGATGTTATTAAGTGTTCTCTTCGGCTGGTAAGATGTTATTTTCAGTTTGAACTGAAAATGATTTTTTATCCAGGGAAAAGGCGCACACTTTGTGCACCATTTGGTAAATTCTATGAAATGCCATTGGTCCTGAACTTTTTCCCTCAGCTGGAAAACGCCATTTGATTTCGTCGATGGCTTGTGGTGGTGTCCAGTCAGTATCCCGAGCTGAGACAATGTGTGGTTGGGGAAGTTCAACCACTTCCACTTGGTCGATAATTTGTTGCTTGATGAGCATATATGTTTTCTTTTTGATAATTAGCGGCAATAGGCTAATTAGTCCACAACTGTGGAACAGGACAACAAAAATGCTGTTACATATGTGCTGGGAGAATCCCATTGAGTTACGTGAATTCCACAACACTAAGTGGGCTGTGATGCAGGCAGTGACGAATCGAGAAGAGGACAATTTTTAAAAAATTAGTTATATGTTTTTATATATTTTAAAAGAAAATTCAAAATAATATAATATTTTAAAGAATTTTATTGGTTGAAATAAAATTTCCGGGGAATGAAATAAACCCCGCAAGACCCAAGAATGTTGTGGAACTCCTCAATCCACTACCAACCCAAATAAATAGTGATAATTGATTTCCTTGTATTTTGTTGGGAGATTACTAAGGGTGGTAATTTTTACACAATTCCATGAGTCAATCCAAACTCAATCAGTAAATAGTAGGTATGGCTTAAGATTATTGACCAATTTAATTTTTGGATCAGGTATGGGTTACCTATTAAATATATGGGTTGGATATGTATTAATTCTATAATCATTAGTATAATAGTAAATAAAAATTCTATCACTTTAGGTCCACACAAATAATTATTTTATAAATCCAAATATATTCTCTATGCGATCTATATTCACCATTCAATATTTGTTTTGAAAACCTAAATACTATGTCAATCATTAGTTGCACAAACTCCACCGTTCACACTATTTCATCTGCACAAATAAAGGCTATGAGTTAAGATTATTGACCCATTTAACAAAATGTTGACATTTGGAAAAGCGGCACACAATGATTTGAAATAATTGACCCATGTGCAAGCTTTTATGACAACTGATCATTCTGCAGAAAACAAGAGTATTTGTATTTAAATGGGTTAAACGGGTCAAGTATGGGTTCAATGATTTCATATGGATTGGGTATGGGTTGAAGTTTGCAACCCGATTATTTTTGGGTCGGATATTAGTCAATACAATTTTAATTGGGTTGGGTTACTTGGGTATAGGTAAGTTTCAACTCGACCCACCACCGCGAATCGCCACCCCTAGAGATTACTCATTGACCGCTTTTACAAGTATGTTGTTTTCATAGTAGCATCAACGAATTGTCTTGCTGACATGACGGTCAAATTATGCCCATGTCGTTAAATACTTTAAAATTGATTATGGATTTTGGGATTAAGTAAAAGGAAAAGAAAATTTTGAAGACATTTTTAGAAAATAAATATAATAAAACATGAAAATTAGATTAAAAAACTTTATGTTTTTATTTTTGAAATAATAATCAGGGGAAAAGATAAAGTACGACTCAATTTTTAAGGGTGAACTAGCTTTTAAATTGGATTTTGCCTAATAAAGTAACTTAAAAGATAAGAAATTTTTTCTATAACTACGCGTGTGAGCTACAACCACATGTAGTCAGGATAGTTACATTTGCTGACATGACAAGTAATATTTAAAATATAAATTTGAGCAAATTAAATAGGAGAACAGTACCGTCATCAACATCACGAATTCACGTAAACTCCATTGAAGGTAAAATGAAAACAACCGAATCAATGGAACTAGTGTAATCTATCCTAGATAAGCAATCAAAGTCCATTATCGTTCTTGTTATAAACTTCATCCATACCTAAAATTTGATAGTAAAATAGGTCATAATCTCAATAGAGCACTAGAGCTCCATTGCGGTTGAGTACGGTAGTTCATTCCAGGACTGGATTTCGGTCAAAATCTCAATTGTGAAATCGAATTTGGCTGGAATTCACTTCTATGTAGTTCCTTAACTAAGCATCACAATTTAAATTGGTGACCGGGATCTGATTTGGTGAAGGTTATTGCGCCGGCACCATCACATCAGAAATCTCTCCTATTCTCCTTTGATTGTTTCTGAAGTGCAAAATGCTTGTTGTTTGCTTTTTGTGTAATAATTTGAGACCTTGATAGTTCATTGTAAAACAAAAACTCTGTAAGAGAATGATTACGGTTATAGTAGGTCTTATGGTTGCTTTGGTCTTTCTTCTGCTTCTGCTAGTTTTAGGACTCCGATAATGTACTTTTTCCCTGTAAACCTCGATGGTACCGTCAGAAGAATGGTTGCTAAGGTGACAGCAAGTTCAGAAAACACAGATATCAGTTTGCTTACAGATTAGCATCTTGAAGAACCAACAAGTTATTGTTAAGCATCATGAATTCTTGTGAATTACAATCAGTAGTTAATCCTTCAAACAATATTTCAGGTGATACCAATTGTTAAAAATTGATTAAACATAATGTACAAGTATCCGAGTAGTGAAGTACAGTTTTGTAATTGTTTTGTGTAGGTTTTGATGCATGGTTGTACTCTTATAAATTGTTTTTTATTTTGTATCAAACGAATTCATATGCTATAGTATCTTACCAAACTGACAAAGGAAAACAACATGTTACATTAGAAGAAGAGAAAATAGAATACTCAGAAAGTTCTACATTAGAATTGCTGGGGGTAATTTGTAGAAGTGAAGAAGAAGCTTATGATCTCTATACAATAATTATACCTTCCGAAAATGTTTTGGCACAAGAAAGGAGTCACAGACATATTACTTGGATGGTACTGTCCAGAAAAAGATCTTTTTGTTGTTCTTGTGCCAGAAAGAAGGATTTAAAAAAGTTGGACACAAGATCATATTCAAAACCAGATTCAAGGACGCGGTCTAAGGCAAAGATTGTGTTTAAGATGGACCAACTTGGGAATTGGGAAGCTACAACTCATGACATGATACACAATCATCCATTTTGTGATGAAAGTCAAGTACATTTTCCTTGATTACACCGGAAGGTGAGGGAAGATCAATTACAATTTGTGACACAAATGAATGAAAGTGATGTGTATGTTGCAAAAATGATCAAATTTCTGGCTGCTGAATCAGGTGGATCATCTCAAGTGGGGTTTGTGAATAAGGACATATATAATGCATTATTTGTTGAAAGGAAATAGTACTTTGATAGTACAAATTCACACAGTCTTGTACAAATATTCAAGAAAAGAGAATAAAATGAGAGAGATTTTGAAATACCCTTAACTAATAAATAATGATTTAAAAAAATATTAATGATGTATTAAGGCTAAAACATGCCATAATAATATTGGGTAACAATCCCAAATTAAAAAGAAGCAAAAACATGCTTAAAAATCACTTAAGGCAAATTATGCTCTAAAGAAGCCTTAAGGATTATGTAACCTTGGTTAGGGTTCAAAGTGGACCCCTAAGCCTTATAATTAAGGTATTTACATAATAAAACCATTACCAAAGAAAACCAAACTCTAGAAAGAGTTAAAACACAAAAAGGAGCACTAAAACTCCTTAAGACACATTTTTGTCAAAGTGTTCTAAAATTATTTCAATGGCTAAATAGCCTTGTATACACCTTAATTAACATCTGTACTACTTAGTATCACATTAGTAACTTTTAGTCCAAAGATTTACAAAAAAATCCAAAGTTTGGCACCAAAATGTGAATAGTACTCAAATAGTGCAAAATTAAGTCTTAATTGATTAAGTTGGTAAATATTGACCATTGACCCCCAAATATCATCAAGTTAGGAAGAAATACAGCTGTTAGACAATCATACAAGAAAATCAATATCTCCAAATGAGTCACCATTAATTATTCACTTATTATACTTATCTTAACATAAAAGCAAATTTTGACTTTCTCCTTCCATTCACCCCACTCCAGCCAAGAACACAACAGCCTAAGCTCTCATTTTTCACCCCATTACCAGCTGAAGAAACCTCCTTCAAAGATCAACTCCCATTGATCTAGGTAAGCTCATAATCCATGGTTATGTCCATTCTCTTCCTCTTCCCATTGAGCTAACTTCCAACCATTCCCATCCACTCCTCTAGGGTGAGTTGGTGTTTAAAGAAAATTTGAATTCTTGGCTGAAAACACAAAATCAAGGGGGAATTTGGCTTAAGACATTATTAACGTAAAAATGTGCTTTAAGCATGTAACCCTTTCACCACTTCATTTCCGGTTGAACTCCTTGGTTTACTTAGCTTATTGTTTGCTTCATTACATGTTTATTCAGTAGATATATCAACACCTTGAAGAGGTAGCCAAATCCATGCCAAAAACCTCATTTTGGGTATTTTCAACAAGGTAAAACCTAGGCATCTTCTAGCTTGATTTCCTATGGTTTGTATCTTAGTTTGAATGGTGTTTTGGCACTTTTGTTATGCCTTAAAATTCAGGCAAGAATACCCTGAAACATCGCTACAAATCAAGGTAAATATAATGAATTTCTAAGCTTATTTTGACCATTTAATGATCCTTAAGTCATGAACAAAATTATGTCTATCTTTCCCTTGAAAAATATGGCCGAATGATGCCTTGGGACATGGGTAATTTTCTGTCCAAAGAGGAGGAATCAACCTTGAGTTCAAACTTATCAAAGTAAGTTAAATTACCACCTTAATGATATACTAATTAAGTTTATATGTGATTTTACGTATAAAAACTAACTAAAGTCTATTCTAAAATTAGGTTGTGAGCTAGGAGGGTGTTTGGCTGATTTGGTAACACATAATCAAGTAAGTAAACCTTACTTTATGTTATATTAATTTTTTATGTAATTAATGTTACATATAATATAAGCCATGGGTTTATTGGGTTAATATGACTTAAAATGTATTAAAATGTTATATATAACATTTTGGTTAGCTTACTTAGTATTTAAATGACTTAAATGTCGTAGCAATAATTTAAGTGACTAAAAAGTAATTTAGAAAATATTGGGAACTACATTAAAATTCGTAAGTTGTTTATGTCATTTGGGACATTTATGTGTAATTTTTATTATATGTTAAAGTTGTAATAAGGCCATGTACTATAGGTCATTTTAATTTATGTCATATTAATGTTTAAATTAAGTTTAAGGTAATAAATAATATTACCGAAAACATTTGGGGGTCAAACTGTAAATAAAATGAATTTTGGAGGCTAAATATAATTATAGCCAAAAATTAGGCTTAAAAAGCTATTAAATGAATTTTATAAGTTTTTATAAAATTTAGGGTAAAAATGTAATTTTTGTAAAAGTTGGGTCGGAACTATAATTTATGTAAACTATGCTCAAAGCAGCAGTTTGTAGGTCAATATTGACTATGTTAGGAGGTTGACCAAAATTGATGACATAAATAATTATTTTGTGACTTTATAGTAAGTTTATAAGTAAAATGTAAAATTTATAAAGTTGTAAGGGTATAAACATAAATACCGAAATATTCTGGGTAGGAATAGTAATTATAACATTTTGGTAAAGTTTGGTGAGTTTTGGAATAGTGTAAGAGGCTTAAATAAGAAAATTGAATAATATATAGTTTATAATAACATTATAAAGTATATGTTATAAATTGGGGTCAATTTGTAAATATAGAAAGTTAATAGGATGGGAAATGAATTAGAACAGACCTTAGGGTGTGTTCGGTAATTTGGATATATATAACCATAGGTTTTACTTATTGTAAAGTTTAAAATGTTATAATATATGATATATATAACACTGTATAAATGTGTGTGTGAAATTGTAATAAAAGAAAAGTGTGGGAAGTTGATGGAATTAGGATTGTAACATGTGTGCCTTCTCTGCAATATAAGTGACTTATATTAAAACTATAGGTTAAAATTATTATGATATAGAAATATCATATTATATGATATGAGCATATAATTTAACATTATAAAATGTTATGTGGCCAAAATGTAATAAATAGAAAGTATAGTGTTCTAGCGCAAATACAAGTGTTAGAAAATGAATTTTAGACTATGGTCTACAGTTTATAACAATTATATGGTATTAATGTGATTAAAGTGGAACTAGTATAATAAAGAATGTTCACATGAAATGATGTGAAACAAAATGAATAAATGGGATTTATAAACTAAAGTGTATATTAAATAAACTTTAGGAGTTGATAATGGTATAATATAAATGTTACATAGTATTAAGGTAAGAATCTTAATATAAGTTGTATTATATAAAACAAACTAGTAAGAATAATCATCTTACATAAAATGATGAAACGTAACATTTAATAAAAGAATTTTATAATTCATATAGAACTATGTGTATATATATATAAATACGTGACATACATATATAAAAATGGGTATATAATATGGTTAGAAACCATATAATATTAAATGGTAAATGGTATTACATGAGTATAGTTTATAAACTATAAGTCATTAAGTTTTAAATTCAAATGTAACTTGTTACAAGATGAATGGATTATATAATACACTGTATTATAATAAATGTTGTAAACTAATGTATACAAATAAATTAATCAACTCAACATGACTAGTCAAGTCAACTAACTTGACCATAAGTAAATATTAAATTATGATATAATAAGGCTAAAATATGCCTTAGAAACATTGGTGAACAAGTTAAACAATAAAAAACATAAAATACACCATAATGACAATTTATGCAAATACTTTCCCAAGACTTTGTGTAATCTTGATTAGGGCCCAAAGTGCATCCCTAGATCTTAACATGCAGAACATGTTAAAACAATTACCAAAGAAAACCAAGCTCAAAAACAAGTTAAAACATAAATTGTGCTTTAAAACTCCTTTCATCACATTTTAAAAAAATTGTCTTAGAAATGAGTTTTGAATGGCTAATTGACCTAGTATACACCTTAATCATCATGTGTACTACTTAGTATCACATTAGGAATCTTAATTCAATGAGTTTACAAAAAAATTAGAATTTGGGCACTAATTATGAATAGTACTCAAATAGTGTCAAACTAAACGTTAAGCCTTCTTGCTTAGTCAATGGTCAACATGACCCCCCCCCCCCCCCAAATATCTATAAGAGGTGGAAATTAAAGTATGACTCACTACCTAATGTGCCAGCTTTCATATAATAAGATGAAGAGGAGGAAAAGTCATCATTAGTTACTTTACACTTAAGTAAGTAAATATCTTACTCTCACTTTACTCCCTCCTCTCTCCTTGCTGCCATCCCCATTCACCAGCTCAAACATCATCTTCCTCCCTTGTTCTTGAGCAAGAACACCAAGAACACAAAACTCATCCATGGTAGATTAATACCAAATAACTGAAAACACCACAAAAACACCACCTTTCACTTCCAAATCACTTGGAGTATATCCAACCATCAATCTCTTTCAACCAAGGCTGTCATCAATCATTCTTGAAGGCAAAATTCGGCAGTAAGCATATAAGGAGCTAGGAAAGTCCTTTCCAAGGTGTAAGGTATAAAAAGAGACCTTAAAGTCAATTTTACCACTTCCCATTTTGGCCGGTTTGGAGCCTCTTCCTAAACTAAATTTTCTTCATCTTTCATACATGAAATGAAGGATCTTTTAGCTTCATTTTATCAGCACAAACCCACCAAAGTATCACCTTACAAGTGATTACAATGGTAAGCTTATATTAAGTCATAAATCCTTAAATCATGGGTTATACCCTTGTTTATGTTCTTAAACTGAATTTTTCTCATCTTGGTAATATAGGCCGAGATTCTAAGCTGTTGGAAACCAACATATTAATCTTCTAAGGTTAATACTCTTACTTATGACATAATATAAGGTTTTAAGTGTAGGTATATATATATAAATGCCGAGACTATAGGTTATAAAATTGGTCCTTTTATACCTAAGAAATTATATAAATACATATCTGAACTTTTGACTAAAGAGCAAATGACATATGAGTTAGAGAAACAATTATAAAATGAATTATAAGAATTTTTATAATTGTCGTGGGACTATTGTTCTGGGCAGATGATTAGCTTGATTTTATGCTTTATTAAGCCTTGTTTTAATGCTTTGTTTTGGATATTAAGGGCTTGTATTCTGGCCACCGGCAAGAGCTATTTGATTTAAGTGTTTTATGTCTTTTTATGTTTTTATATGATTTATATAATATAGTATATGCTTAGGTATAAAAATCAGAAGTGTATGTGACACTTAAGGAATTTTAGAGATCTTTAAAACTTGGTACAAAAATTATTACGAATTTAGAAACATTAAGGAATTAATTTGGTAACATTTAAGTGCTTAAAAGCATTTATAATATGTTAGTAATGTTATGGCTAAAGGGATGTGTATAATATTGTAAGAAAATTATTTATAAGGGGTATATAAATATAAAGCCGAGACTTTAGTGGTAAGTTTGGTAAATAAAGAAAATTGGGAATCAAAATGATATTTGGGAGTTAAATGTAAAAATTAGGAACAATTGGGGCCTAAGTGTAATTTTAGAAAAATTTGGGTGGAAAATGATAATTATGGCCGAGAATAGTCAAGGTCAAATGTTGACCAAAACTTAGGTTAAAATATTGAAAGTTAGAGTTTAAAATGAATTATAAAATAAATGCAAGATTTATAAAGTTTTGGGTTTGGGTAAATTGGTAATTATTGAGAAATATAAATTAAGGCCGAGGGCCATTGTGATCTGTTGGGTAATTTTCAAAATTTTAGGGGTTAGATTGGAATTTATTAATTAAAGGAAAAACTATAGGTTATAATGACTATCATGACATAAAATGTAAAGTTGTAAAACTTAGGGGTTAGAAATGTAATTACTGAAAGTGTTGTGTTAAGGCTGTAATTGAGAGGTCAAACTAGTGGTTACTTGATAATTGACCAAAAGTTAACAAGAGAAAATGAGAATTTCAATTTATATAGTTAATGTATTAAATTGTAAAGTTTAGGAAATTAAGGGGTAAAAACCGTAAATAATAGAAAGTATAATATAAGGGTTATAAGATGACATTAGGGTTAGATGTAATAACCGAAACTATTATATAGTTTTATTATATGATTTCTAGAGTTAGATTTACAAAAACAATTATAAAGTAGTTAATTGTAAAGAATATAAATAAAGAAGGGTCAATTTGTAATATTTGAAAGTTAAGAGTTGTTATGCTAATTACAACAGTAAGGGTTGTTGGATATTAGTGGATTAATAAGTTAAGAGATTTAAATAAAGTTGTAATGATCGGGATTTGGTTTAAGGCGAAAAGACGTCACATGGAACACTACTAGAAATACGTATTTAGCGACAGACAATTCCGTCGCTAATTCCGTCACTAAAGGCGATTACGCACTTTATTGCATTTATTCGATATCTTCGTTTATACAACTGTTGCTTGTGAGATGTAGTGAATGTATTGATTGGATTACTCAGTGTTTATGCATGATCTTCACAGTACTTAATATAAACTGTAAACCAGTACAACATGTAATGAATGTAATGCTAAGACGGTTAAGATGACTTATGTGACCAATATGGTCCAAAATACATGCCTAGCATACTCAGTGTTTTCACTGAGCCATCACGGTATTTGCCAGGTTAATGATCGAGCTATGAAGCCGGAGTGCGGGACTTTGGATAGTCGACGTCGCCTTTTTATTTGCCGCACTTTTCAGACCAAGTTTGTATATAATACGTTGTAAATATTGGGCATACTTTAGTCGCTCACTTGTCGTGTATA
The DNA here is from genome assembly GCA_023374045.1 of Limonium bicolor. Lineage (NCBI taxonomy): Eukaryota > Viridiplantae > Streptophyta > Magnoliopsida > Caryophyllales > Plumbaginaceae > Limonium > Limonium bicolor. The sequence continues at coordinate 234,764,546 of CM041780.1, forward strand.
TTCAACTTTGGATTAGTATGTTTTAGTAGTTGTAAATATCTCGCTCATCACAGTGGTTATAGTTAGGAGTTGTGTTATATGTTTGCTTCGTTGGCACGTGGGTGAGTAACAACATGTGACACCCGAGTGAGGCAAATGGTGAATTAATTTCTGTTGCGAGACATTTTTTAATTATGCTACGAGAGTGATTATTATGAGTTTTACGAGAGGGGTGTTACAGATTTCTTCTATGACTTTAGTATTGATGTTGATGGCAGATTATGCAGGTTCTTTTGGCATGATGGAAGAATGACTAAGAATTATTTGACGATTTAGTGGTGCATGATACAAAATACTGCATTAACAAGTACAATATGATATGTGCACCCTTCACTGGAATAAACGACCATTGCCAAAATGTGATATTTGGATGTTGATTTCGTTTGCACGAGCAAAGTGAATCCTTCTATAGGATCGGTGAGGGGCTGACAGAGTCTGTCTTGGTTGTTAAACGTAGATAGACTCTCTTGATTGAGAAGTAATAGACAGAGTCACTTGACATAATTCCTTCAGTATAAACCTGTAACACCCCTACTACGCACATAACATTACTTGAAATCGCTGCGGAATTTAAACAACTAAACAGTAACTAAACGATTGGTGCTACAACGCCGTCAACCACCCACATGGTTAACAAGGCTGAATAAATACAAGTGTATCGGTGTGATGATCAGACTCCCGAGCATAGAACTAATAACCATATATACAAGAACACAATACCGAGTATTTACTTACATCCTTCACTGTAGACCATCACTGTAAACTGCTCACAACCAAAATATATAACGCCACGGGAGCACAGGCGCATCCCGGGCCCAACATCCAAAAGTAATCAAAAGTAAACCTGCATCCTAGAATCTAAAGCCATTCCGCTTCTTCGATCCTCATTCTGCAGTAAAAGAAATATGGAGCCCCCGAGGGGGTCAGCAACCCTTGGCTGGTATGGTTAACGCGCAGCCCATCGGCTACCGGGATACGCGCAACTAATTGTCATGGTGACATGGCATTCATTTTAAAACACACAACTTATACATATATCATAACATGGGTATTGTACACAACATCACACACATCACACAAGAACAATTCCTTTTAGGAAGAGAACCAACACAGTTAGTCCCCATAGAGAGCCTAGAGAATGTTGCCATGCTCATGCTAAGCTCGTTACATAACTCGTTACCGTCCTGTTAGATTGAACGGATAACTTAACACAAGGTGCCTCGGATATAGTGATCCAAGCACACCGAAATAACACATAGTATGCCCCTGTGGCCCGACGTGAGTCAGTAAAATAGCCTTGGTTAAGCTAAAGGGAAGGTTGGAAACCAAATTGGAAAACAACCATAACATACAAAGAGAATCGAACCGGTTATGACATCGACTCCCATACTCACACGCGTGGCCGGAACAGACCGGACTCCTCACTTCCCCCGTTAGCACTTGTTAGCAGTTCATTATTGAACTCAATACACAATTCACAATAATAGGTCAAGACTTGTTAGTCACACACCAGGGAAGAGAGAGTCATACTTAACAACATAATAATATTTAACAACTGTAAACTCTTTACATGGTTTAATCTTACAAAGTCATAAACACACAGAAAAACAAACAACACACAAGCCGGTGTAAACCGGTAGGCAACAGACTGCAAGAAAACCATACCTTGGTCCTTGCTTCGATTGATTTCCACCGTAGGTCACTCCTATACAAGTTTAAGAATGTCGGTTAATTATTTACTTAACTTCAAACTTACTAAATGTTTAACATGATTGTATGACATGTTTTAATACCCAACTAATCCTTCCTTACCTACATTATACCCCCTAAGGTTAACTACATTTGTCACATTCTTTATTTATTTTTTTTATAAGTTTTGGTCTGTCCGACCCACCGTCCGACCCACAACTGGGTCGGACCCTTCCAGTGATTTTCGGGTTTGAAAAACTTAACTTGTCCGACCCATGTCCGACCCAACCTTCTGGGTCGGACCATTCCAGAGATTTTATCGACCTTTGAACATACATGTCCGACCCATGTCCGACTCACTCGACTGGGTCGGACCATTACAGAACTTTTACCGCCTTATAAAACACGACCGTCCGACCCACGTCCGACTCACTCGACTGGGTCGGACCATTCCGAACATTTTCCGTCCTTCAAAACATGACCGTCCGACCCATGTCTGACCCAAGTCCTCTGGTCGGACCGTTCCAGAACCATTTCTTGATGTCTAACAGAGGCTGTCCGACCCAAACTTGGGTCGGACCCTGGGTCGGACGCCACCAAAACTTGCCCAAACTTTGTCAAATCTTCACCAAACTTCTCCTTAAGCCTCTTAATGTTTTCTAACAAAATTTGGTACACTTAAACCCTCATACAACATCCATAAAATTCATTATCTATCACCTTAAACACTTACTCATCTTATACCGAAATTTCCAACACTTATACTATTTTTTCCTTGGTTCTCTAAGTGGTGTTTCATACCTATGATAACCCCTATGCCCAAAATGCTTCTTGTAACACCCCAACTACAAATAACACACTTAACAACTCTTTGCAGCGGAAATCACAACTCACAACATAACTCAACTCTTTGGTGTTACACGCCGTTAGCCACCCACGTGGCTAACAAGGCTAACATACATACATCGTACCGGTCTGATGGACTAAACTCCCGAGCAACTACACATTAATCCCGTTCCATGTCCAATGATCATTATACACTTACATTACAACTGTACCGAGTAATTACCAACTAACACCGATACAATTTCGGTCTTACTACACCTACAGCACATCCACAATTTTCATGACTACCCACATACAATCAACTACCCCGTCCTACTCTCGAACGACCTCCAGTTCCTTGTACCTGAAACAGGAAAGAGAAGAAAGGGTGGCCCCCAAGGGGCTCAGCACCTTTGCTGGTATGGTAATCCCGCAGCCCGCATGCTACCGGGCCACGCACAACTAATTGTCGTCTTAGCATGCGATTGATTTTATTTAAACATACACAACTACACACATACTTCATGCTTAAAAGCAAACATCCATTAGTAGGACACAAACACAAGATTAGCACATACAACATAACCATACACTTCACTTGATAACATACCCACAACTCAGTTCCATTCTTCTTAGAGAACATAAACTTTACTTAGGGAGTGCCGGGGTGATAGAAGCCCGAGCACAACATACATACATTTTCTTAACTTAGGTGTGGCGGCCTCATATAGGACCGATCACACCTTGCACAAATTCCCCCTAGCTCCAATAATGATGAGGTAGGTAAGCCTTGGTTAAGCTTGTGGGTGGTTGTAATTCAAGGAGGAAAAACAACCGTAACATAATAAAGAGGGAGTCGAAGCGAACTTAGGCATCAACACCCTACCAACATTACACATAATTTCCCTCCTAGCCCGATGTGGAGGTCGGGTAGGTAAGCTTTGGCTAAGCTAGTGGGAGGTCGAACATCCAAGAAGGATAAACAACCCTAACATAATAGAGTGGGAGTTAATTCACACATATACATCAACTACCAAACAACACGCACGACGGGAACGACCGGATTCCTCACCATACATAACATATACTTATTAGTTAAGGTTTCTTCATGGAACTTATCATATACATACCTCACAAAGTGTTACTAACTCGGTTAGACACATCAGGGAAAATCACATCCCATTTCAACAACACGGATAACAGTATCCAATAACAACAACATACTGAACAAGTCACATACATCACACAAAGTCACAACATACACTAACACACGGATAGCCGTAGTTAGAACGTTCCCGTGGGTTGGGACGTTTATTTCGAATACCGATCTCTTATGTGAACCTAAGGTCGGTTAACTATTATTTACACATAATTAAGGTTAAGCGGTATCGGAATTAATTACGCCACAATAATGAATCACTATAAACTCATTTCATGCTTTATCTTGCAAGGTGGCAAACACACAGAAAAACACATTGGCATACAAGCCGGTGTAATCCGGTAGGACACAGGTTGCAAGAAAACCATACCTGTCACCGAAGGTGCATTCTAATGTGCCATCACATGTTCCTTGAAAATCTTTGAACAACTGGTAACATTATAACTATCTCCATTAACATCGGGGTAATATAACTATTTAACGACTAATGCGCCCATGGTTAACCCCGTTAAGTAGCTTTATAACTCCACATTTTTAACTTGTTTAACTTTCACATTTTTATTACAATTATTCACCACTCAATTGCCATTATAACTCACTTAACATATTCTTAATAACCTGATAACATCATCACTTATCAATCCCCATCATTGGTTATCATTTCTTAACATTAAACAAGGTTTTTGGTCAAAATTACACTGTGTCCGACTTGTGTCCGGACATCCAAGGTCGGACACAAGTCGAAGCAATTTCTGGGGAAAATTTCAAAGCGTCCGAACTTGTGTCCGGACATCTAAGGTCGGACACAAGTCGAACAGAAATCTGGAAAAATTTTTTGACACGTCCGAACTTGTGTCCGGACGTCTAAGGTCGGACACAAGTCGAACGAGATTCTGGGAAAAATTTCTTTCAAGCGTCCGGACTTCGAAGGTCGGACCGAAGTCCGGACATAACTCAAGCTCTGAAAAATTTTAACGCGACGGGGCATGTCCGAACTTCCAAGTCCGGACGGAAGTTCGGACGTGCCCAAAATTTCAGCTAACAGAGGCAAAATTCCCCACTACACTCCCTCCTTGTTTCACAAGTTACCAACACCCATTCTTTTCCTTGAACTTCTAAGTTACCAAACACCATTGTACTATAGGTTTTGCACTCTCTTAACTCCATTATTCATTCACCATTACAAGGCCAAAACTCCTCTCTACTCAACATTAAACATCCCAACTGAACACCTAAATTCTCCCATCCATTAAACCATCATCAAACACTCATTTTCCATTAAAATTTTGCCATAACCTCCCCATAAACCTTATACATCAATTTCATAAATCCTCATCCCTCTCATTCCTAATCTAGCCACACCCTTTCAAGGGTCCTAACAGCACATTACAAATCCTCAAATTCCATCAACAACAACATAACCACCATAAACTCCATAACTACAATATCAATCACAACTCAAAACATTTGGCTCTTAAGGCCCTCAACTCAACATTAATTCACAAACCTCTCCAAAACAAACTAAACACATTACTACACAGATTTTAATCCACAATTTGGGTTCATTAATTTGTTTACCCATCCCAACACTTAAACAATTTTAAACAAGGTTTAAGGTGGATTCCTTACCTTAATTTCACAAGTCTCCTTAATTCACCTCTTGCTCCTCATTTCTTCAAAATCGGTCAAGAGGGTATGGAGTTTCCAAACTCCATCCCAACATCCAAGAACACAAAAACATACACAATTAATTACCTAAACCCTTAGAAAACTCAATTAAATCAAAGGGCTTAGAACACAAGTTAGGGTTTACCTTTTGAAGCTTTTAAGAGGGATTCTCTCCCTTGAATCAAGAAGGGGATTACTCCACCATTGAAGGATTAATTTGGAGCTCAAGAACAAGGAGAAAACAAGGTATCAACAATGGTGAAAAATCGATTACACCAAGAGATGAGGGAAAATGACTTTTTCTTGGAAATCTTTACCTTAGAAGGAAGAGGAGACTCCAAGCTTCACATTGGTGCCATTTTCTCTTCAAATGGGAAAAACCCATGGAGGTCAACTTCATCCTTTTGAAATTTCGAAAAGAGAGGATGATAGAGGAAGATGAGAAGAAGAAGAATGTGTGATTTGTTTTTGATTTGGAGCTCAAATGGAGCTTGGGGATGAAGAGGAAGTGAGGAAGCCATTGTTGGCTAGGTTGGAGGACTCCATCGGCAGCAAGGAGGAGGGAGAACCGGCTGGGAGAGAAAAGAGAGGAAAGAGAGGAAGAGAGAGAGGGGAAAAGAAAATAAGGAAGGAGAGAGAGAGTGTGTGGGGGTATAAGTGGTGTTTCTATTTTTTGACTTTATTTATTAGTTAACTAGTCTTATGTGAGTGAGCTGTTTACACTAATAAAACCGGCCCACCACTGTAAACACGCTGGAGCATTTTCGTCTTTTAACAGAAAACGCTCGTTTATTTACCCGGTTTAGCACTATTCACTAACCAGGACCGTTTTCCGGAATTTTCTCATTCCTTTAATTTTAATGGCTATTAAACTCCCATTAATGTTTAATTATAGTTATATAATCGACTATTATTTTTACGGGGTCATTTAACTGTTTAAAGTCACGTTTTTGGATTTTCTCGAAAAACGCGCTTTAAGACTCCGTTAGCGTTTTAACGCATTGTTGGATCCGTTTTCTTCCGGAATTTTTCCCACATGTTCTTAATGTGTAATTAGGGTATAAAAAATATATTTATAACTCTAATGAAGGTTATGTACCTCCTAAAATAATTAAATACGTATTTTCACATTTTGGGACTTTTACGCATTTCCCTTTTCTTTTTGGTTTTCCTTTCTTCACCCATGATCATAAGGACTTAATTAGCCTTAGAAAATTATAATTACATAATTAATTAACACATTAAGGTTTGGGGTATTTCACTTCTTCACCACCACAACATCATCTCCCAAACATCTTTTCTTTCTAAACAACTTCTTAAACATCTTTACAAGTTTCTTTTCTAGTAAAATACCTAGCCCTTCACAAGACTTCCTAGTTTCCCAAAATCCTCTTAAACACTTATAACCTCCTATACATTACTCAATTTTTTTGACATGGTTCCCCTAGAACATTACTAAGCCTAAACACATTGTTTTCTCCATTAAGCACACAAGAGCACCTAAATTCACCAAGAACACTCTTACACACAAAGTTTCACCCAAAGTACACTACATTACAATATGGTGCATAATTTAAATTGCATGGCACTTAGGCCCTTAAAATGCTTAAATCTTAAACACTGAATTTCCACAATATATATGCCTTTGTCCTGCAAATTCATACAACAACACATATATGTCCTTTTACTAGTCTCCTTGAGAACATTTCACTAAGTCATTTACCATTTGCTCTTTAGGTAGTTTTAACAAGCATTATAAGCTCATTTATCCTAAGGCATTAAACCACATTAGGTTAGCATATTTACCTCTTTTCCTCACAAACTTCTTTTGTTTCCTTATAAAACCGGTAATGATGTTTGATAGCTTGTCAACTTCTATACATTATACAAACAATGTAATGAGTGTACAAGCTCCAAGCTTAAACTCATTGTAACCCTAGGTTTTACATTGTTTCAAAAACATTAAGATAGTTGTTTTACCTTTGAACTTGAAGAGAGTTTGAATATCTATCAAGAGAGGACTCCACCTAGTCCTTGAAAGGTTGGAGTGAAGCTAGAACAAAGCAACATAATGACTCCATTAAGAGTGATTTTCGGTCAAGATAAAAAACATGGAGGAAACATCATTTTTCTTTTGAGATTCCTTACCTAGAAGCAAAGGAGATCAATAATATGTAGAAATATAAGCTCAAGCTCCTTCAATGGTGGAACTCCATGGCACCGAAATGGTGGTCTTGAAGTTTTGAGAAAATAGGAATGAAGAGCTTGATGAGACTAAGAGAATGGTGGTGTTTGTTTTTGATTTGGTTAAGTGAGCTAGGAATTACAAGTGGTCAAAGATGGAGTTTGTGTGTGGTACTATTGCAAATCGTGAATGAAGGAAAGAAGAGAGGTTGAAGAAGACTTGGAACCGTGGGAAATGAAGAAGGGAAATGAGAGAATGAGATAAGTGAGTTTGTTTTGCTTTTTGAAGATATTTGTACTTAGTAAAGTAAATAGTAACTAAAGTAGTCTTCTTTATTTACTTAACAAGTTAACAAGAGTGGTGAGTCACCACACTTAAAAAAAACCGGCCCCCTTTATGCTCTTAGGGGTATTTTAGTCTTTGATGACTCATTTAATTACTTATAACAACATATGTTATAAACTAGCTTATTAAAGTCACTATTCATAAAAACAAGGCACATAGAAGTGAAATTTTGATTTCCCATTGATATAGACTTCCAAATGTGATACTATATAGTACACATATTAATTAAAGAGTAATGATGGACATTTAGCCATTCAAAACTCATTTACAAGACAATTTTTCAAAAATGTGCTTTAAGACTCCTTAAAGCACATTTTGTGTTTTAACTTGTTTTCAAGCTTGGTTTTCTTTGATAATTGGTTTAATATGTTCATTAGTATATAAATAAGGTTTTGGTAAGTTCATTAGGTCTTAACCAAGCTTATCCCAAGCTTAGAGCACATTTTGGCTCTTATTGACCTTAAAGCACTTTTTATGTTTTCCATGGTTTAATTTGCCCATCAATGCTTCTAAGACTCTTTTTAGTCTTAATATACCATATTTAAATGTTTAAACAACATAACTAGTTTGGGGTGGGTATTCAAAACCTAACCAATAAAACGGATTACAGATCTCCCAAGTAGACAAAACCTACTTAGCAAGTGCTCTCACAAACCAACAATATTTCTAATCAGCTCTCAGGAATGTGAAAATGACTAGGAACTGCATAGTACAAATATAGCTATGTAATGCTTAAACTAGAAAGCTAACAAAGCGACAATGTGCTTCTCTTTTCTCGCACATACAAGGTGCTCTCAATGATTTGTGCAATTAGACAGAAAGCTCAAAGGGCAACCGAAATAACTAGCTCCTTAAACATGGAGTTCTTCGAGCTGTTGGAAGAGTCTGTTGTGAAAAACTCGGAGAGTGGTCCTTAATTTTGGGCCTTACTTGTGTGAGGCTTAGACTCCAAACATTTAGGGCCAAGGGAGTTGGACATTGACATATAGACGTTATGGGAACTTTGGATGCGTTGTTGACCAAGAATTTCGAGGAACGTTGTAACTACCGATCTTGCTCAGTTTAAGGTCACGAGACAGACTTTCTAGGTTCGACGAACTCCTTTAGTGAATATACAGACTCTCACATCTTCTTCCGTGTTTGAGATAAGGATGAGATGCTAGAGTTCCTCACTCAAGGGGTGTGGAGGGTGATTTTTCAGTATGAGGGGGGGGGGGGGGGGGGTCTATCTAAATACGAACTAGCTGAGAAGCCTAGATCCTAGAAATTGCCATTCTGTGGAGGGCAAAAACCCGTTATTCTGGCATCCCTCAAATACCTACTACATCGTCCGTCTTTCCCAGAAAGCGTAAGGGAGATTGCAAGTGTGCACTACACCCACTCTCAATGGGCTCCACGCGGACTTATGCCCTAAAGGCGGAAGTTGACTAGAGTCGCCACCTAGTTTGACCTAAGGAACTAGGAAGGGAGGAGAAGGGTTCTAAGAACCGTTAATTGACTTTGATGATTTATTGCCTATGAATATACACTTATCTGGCTAAGCCAGAGATTCTATGGTGGGTTCGCACCGGGTTACACCCCTTAGAAGTGGCAACGACCGCGACTTCGGATTGGTGCCCGAGGAAACCTCGGTCTCCAATTGTCGGGATTGCCTTCTTTCAAAACCTTATTAGAGAGATTCAGTTAAAGTCAAAAGGATAGGATTAGGACAGGAAGAGAGAAAGAGAGTGGATGAGGTGAGCTTTTCTACCAAGCTAGCGCCAAGGGAAGGAGTTGGTGAACTCAGATGAGTATAGAATGAAGATTTAGGAAGAGTTTGAGGTTGAGTGAATAGACAAGACTTGGAGTCTGATGGTTTGAAGTTTGTGGGAACCGAAGAAGGTTTAAATGTTTTGAGAGATATCAGAGCCACCTCAGAGGGGAAAAGGGTTTTTTGTTTGGAATGGGGTCGCACCCTATATGGGCTGCCTATGTACTCAACTCCCTGTCGAGATCAGACCTTACGTAGTTCACGTTTTTGGGTTTTGAAGTTTTGAAGGGTTTGAAGTTTTAGGTGTGAGAGATTAGTCTGTGAGGCGCTCGGGTCTATGAGACGTTAGGGGTGTTCATGTAGTGGGAGGTATGGGATATCAAGGTCTGTGAGACACTCGGGTCTATGAGACATTTGAATCTGAAAATGGTGGAGAGATTGAGATGTTCGAGTCTGTGGGGCACTCGGGCCTATGAGACTATAGAAGTTTGGAAGAGGTCAGGATTCAGGAAATGTTTGGAGTTTGGAATGATTTGAGTTAGGATAATGATTTGAGTGTGTGAGGCAATTGAAGTTTGAGTAGAGATCCCGGGTTTTTTGGATTTGAGATTATGAAAGGGTTGATGTTTTGGGATATTTCGAATTAGTGAGATGATGGTGGACTGAATTGTTTGGAGGAATGATTGTCAAAATTGTCTCTCTTAAAGTTTTTGAAACCTAAAAATAATTTTTTGTTGTACAAGGGCCGATAATCCCGAGGGATTACCCTATGTACCCCCTCGAACACGACACTTAATTAATGGTAAGTGCCGAGGCTCGAAAGATGGGGCAATGAATTTATGTCGAAAATAGGATTTAGCAAACACCATGAATGAGATGTTCTCGGTCAAACCCTAATAACGTCTCTAACTCCCGGTTTTAAAACGTAAAAAACTGAAAACATTGAAATCGAGTGGAAGGGAGTTAGACGATTCTAAAATCCTGGCTGCAGCTAGGAAGGCTGTTACTTTCTTGGCACCCCTCCTTGTAAAAAACTAGGCTGCAATTAGGGGAGGTTTGTCACCCTAATGCCCTGCCTAAAGAGATCTAGACTGCGACAAGGGAGATTACGACCCTAGTGCCCCACCTCGGATTTTTATTTTGGAAGGGAGACAGCGATGTCTAACTAGGAAGAAAACGTTTGAAAGTGTTAAACATTTCCCGTTCCCCGAAAATAGTTTATTTTTGATTTTGAAGCTGAGTTTAGAAAAAGTTTGAAGTTGTTCGGAATTCTCAATGAAGAAACACTGATTTTGAGAAATGCTTTAGGAGAAAACTTTCTGTATATGTGAGAAAAACTTTCTGCGTTTTGATAAGAGTTTTCTGTGATGTGAGAAGCGTTTTCCTTTAAAATTCCACAAAATGGTTTCTTTGAAAATTGATGAGATTTGAATAAAATGATTATTTGAAATTTGAGAAAGAAGAATTTGGATTAAAGCTGAATAATGATGAATGTTTTTGGGTTTTTGGAGTTTAAAAGGGATTTACAAGTTGGTTGAGTTGGATTGAATTGAAATTGGGTTTGAACTGAATAGAGATTGAATTGAAATGGATTGGGTTGAATCGAATTGAAATGGATTGGGTTTGGGTTGAGTTTGGGTCAGGCTTGGAAAAATGGTCCAGGTCAAAGTTGGAACAGACTTGGGGGGTTAAGTTAAAGTTTCTAGTCAAACTTAGGTCAAGGTTAAAGTTTGGATTGAGGTCAACGTTTGGGTCAAGGTTTGATTTTTGTGGACTTGGTTTGACCTTCGTGGACTTAGTTTGACTTTGGGCTTTGTTTGACTTTTGTGGGCTTGGTTTGACTTTTGTGGGCTTGGTCTGAATTTTGGGCTTGTCTGAGTATCGGGCTAGGTTTTGAGATTGGGCCGGACTTAGTGATGAGCCGGGTTGGGTTTTTGGAGATGGGCCAATTTTTGATGGAAATGGGTCGGGCTTGGTAATGGGGCAGGTTGAGTATTGGGCCGGGCTGAGATTGGGCCAAACTGGGTATTGGGCCACATTAGGTATTGGGCCGATTTCAGGGATGGGCTGAGTTTGGGATTGGACTGGTTTGGGCTTGGGCTGGTTTTGGGCTTGGGCAAGTTAGGGTTCTCCTTGGGTTATGAGCTTGGATGAAAATTTTTTGGACTCGCGATGATGATTTTTTTATCTTAAAAGAAAATTTTGAAATTATAAGAAGAAATCAGATTGGATTTGAATTTATCACTTAAGAAAATTTTGGGATTTATATTTACAAAGTGATTATGAAAAATAGAGAGACAATTTTGAATTTGAGGATGGAGGACGAGAAGATGAACTATTGTGAAAGATTTAAATCAGGAAAATCTGATGGCCTAAAACCGAAATGAGAATATTAATCTATATACATATATATACATATTTTAGGTGTGTGTTTTAGGGTTTAGGGGTGTCACCACCATGAGATTGGTCAATGACCTATTAGACTAGGGGGCCCCTCTATCCTAATGGCTTGGACCTAAGGACCATAACTAGGGCTTAGTTTAATTAGAAATACAAGGAAGAGTTAAATATTGCGGAAGAGATATAAAACATGTACAAGTATGGCGCATAACATTTAACACAAAGGAACATGGGTCAAAACCAAATGACAGTAAACAGAGTTATAACTTGAATGCAGAGAAACTCATTAATCAGCCTAAGCAAAAACCAAACCGAGACTTAAATCGCTTAATCCATTTTTGTCGATCTCTGAATTGAAATCTTCTACTAGTGTTTTAATCCTAAGCGCAGGAGAGATAACATACACCAATGAACACACTTTAACAGGTTATTACCGAATCTAAACATCACAGAAATAGAGAGAGCTCATGTGTAAGTTCAACCTAAGATACAGAAGAGTAGTTTGAAAAGTTAAATGGTACTAGCAAATGGAAAAACAATTGTTACTGGTCATCATTCGTCCCAGACAGAAAACACAAGGAATACATCTACATAATCAGAGAGCCTAAGAAAATAAGCACAACATCATGTGGATCAAACAGCACAATCAAATATGTATATATATGAAAGCTTCTAGCACTATTCGGTTGAAGATTTTAGTACCAGGCTAGAGATAACAGGGCTTTCCAGTTGAAGCAAATGAGACAGAAAACAAAAATGAACATATACACACATTTGTGCCAAACTACACGTTAATGTCCGAAATGAAACAAGGGAATGAAAAATCTGAAGGTTTTTATCTGAACAAAAATATAATGAGTCGATTAGGCCATGTCAAATAGTGGTCTCTTTGGTCTGGAAGATGGAATTTCCTGTAAGAAGGATTATATAACAAGGACACAAGAAAAAGAATAGACAGATAAGTGTACATCAGTCCATAATTTGTGAATGATCAGACGAAATGAAATAACAGGGAAATGGAAATGTTAAAGACCATATAAGCTCAAACTTAACAACGGGTATGAATAATCCAACATCCTTCGCCAGAATATGGTTCTGTACAAAGCTAGTATAGCCAAGGCAACAATAAACAGATACCCACATTAGCTAGTACACAGGTGAGGTCAATAGCGGATCAAACCGAGAGAAAAAGTGCACAGGTGAACAGAGAAATTAAAATCGATATCATGAACTAAGACTAGAATCTCAACCTGGTGCGAACTTATCCCCAGGATTGGAAGAAACTACATCAGGCCTGGTGGTCATTAAATTGTCAGACAAGAATCGAAATAAACATATTAACGGAATACTGAGATATATACACAATGTCTGAAAAAAAAACATTTCGAAAGCAAAATGTAACAACAATAGCGAGCAAACGACAAGGAGAATGAGAATACCAAATGGTTTTCAAAAATCTATGAAGAAGTAATGATTCCTCAGTGGCGTGGCCGTGGTGATATAAGGAGAAATTGGGCAAGATATACGGAAACGCAACCAAGATCAAAGGTACACAAACTGCACATGTTGTAGGATTCGCAATTGCAAAGGAAAGAGAATGGGTTTTTGAAACCGAAAATCTCAGATCATAATGAGTCACTGCAATGTTGTATAAAGGTACCGCTTTCCCTTTTCTTCTGTGAAACCGTTACTACCGAAATCTGAAGATTACAGAAGTAAAAGTGAGTGTGTTCAGGTGAAGACTTCATACCCATCATGGGTCAAGCCAAAATGCATAATCGAACAGTAATGGGATGATGGAAGGATTCAGAAGAAGAATCGAAACAGATGTGAAGACAAACTTCCTTTATTGAATCAAAGTGCACATAAATGAATAATAAACATGATAGTTCCTTCAAAATAGGGCTCGAACATCCTCTGTAAACTCCAAATACCCATGTTGGGCATGGCATTCGCATGGAAATATATAAGTAGAGGAGTGAATAAAATGAAATCAGTAAATGTCACTCTTAATTTTTGTTCAGAAACAAAATAGATATCGACAAAAGGTGAAGCAAGTCAGGGATTCTAACAGTTAAAGATAAACAAGAAAATAAAGGAAGGAAAGGCTCTCCGACACCGGCACCGGTGATAACTCGGTGAAGTCGAAGATATGTGCTATCCTCTTCCGATTAAACACGGGACGATGAAACTCAAGAAGGAGAAAGCAAAATTGATGAACAGAGGTGAGCTAGGATGAAGGAATGATGGGTTTCGTTGTGGTTTTTGAAGCTAGAAAAACAAGAACTCAGGTGCGATGCTCGCGGGTGATGGATTTCGATGGGTTGAGAGGGAGAAATTTGAGAACAAGGTGGCGATTATCGGAGGAGGTTTAGTGGTATTGATGGTGGTGGGAAACTTTTTGGGTATTCCAGCTTACAGGTTCAAATTTGGGAAGGAGAAGGAAATGGGAGTCGAGCTCCTAGGTTTGTTTGTCTTTGTTTTTTAAAAAATGGGCAGAGCAAAGGATATAGGTAATTTCAATGCCACGGACCCTCCGCACCCATTATGGTGCAATCATGTGACGTGGCAGGTCCAGTCAGCTGCTGACTGGACTGTTTTGCTGACTAGACTGTATTTTTATTATATTAACTTTAAATGATTGTAACTTTTAATATATAAGTCCAAAATTAAAAAAAAATTATATCATTATTCACCTAAATTCAAGCTCTTCAAAACAAGACCAGTTATGAATATGTTTTGACAACTTAAAAAAAAATTATTTTTACATGTATACGATGATATAACTAAAATCATAATATAATTCATTAAAATTAATTTTATGATTCATTAACTGATAAGTGGGGAATTAGATTACAAACTTCGAAACCGATAAAAATTATTATTGTTTTGTAGTGTATTATTATTATTGTAATATATTTTAAATCTTATATGGTGAATCATTTATTTTTCTTACATACCAAATATTGTTTTGTGGTGTATTATTGTTTAAAATTGTTATATTTATATGTTACTCATGATACACTAAAATGATGTTGTGATTCATAAATTAGATATTATGATTCATTAAAATTGATATTATGATTCATTAACTAATAACTGAGGAATTAGATAGCAACTTCGGAACCGATAAACATTATTATTGTTTTGTAGTGTATTATTATTGTTGTGTGGTGTCTTTTAAACCTTATATGGTAAATCATGTATTTTTCTTACGTATCATTCTTACGTATCAAATATTGTTTTGTGTTGTATATGTTTAAAATTTTATTTTTACATGTATACGATGATACACTAAAATGATAATATGATTCATTAGTTTTGATATTATGATCATTAAAATTGATATTATGATTCATTAATTAATAAGTGGTGAATTACATAACAAACTTCAGGAACTGATAAAAATTATTTTTATTTTGTTGTGTAATTATTGTTGTATGGTGTATTTTAAACCTTATATAGTGAATCGTGTATTTTTCATACATATCAAATATTATTTTGTATTGTATTATTGTGTAAAAATATTTATTTTTATATGTTTGTGATGATACACTAAAATAAAGATATGATTCATTAATTTTGATATTATGATTTATTAAAATTGATATTATGATTTATTAACTAATAAGTGGTGAATTAGATAACAAAATTTGGAACCAATAAAATCATTTTGTTTTATAATGTATTATTATTATTTTATAAATAATATAAAATTTTAAAGTTATCAAAATATTCATGTCTGGTCTTGTTTTGAAGAGCTTGAATTTAGATGAACAATGATATAATTTTTTTTCATTTTGGACTATATTTTAAAAGTTACAACCAATTGAAATTAATATATAAAAAAAGCAACCAGTCAGCAAAACAGTCCAGTCAGCTGCTGACTGGACTGCCAAATGGCAGGACTACACCGAGCAACACACGGCTTGCCCGTGTCGTCTACTGTCTGAAGGATATAAGGAACCAGACAAATGGAATGTTCGGGATTGATGACTCCCGGGTAGAAACGTGTCTACTATAGGGTATTTTGAATGGCATTTTATAATGAAGATACTAGGGTTTTAAGGGGATATCTATTCTTCTATGGGCTAATTATAAAGTGGGCCATATTGTGGTTTTGGAGTAGAAAAATGGGCCCGAAAGGTTATTTTGGTCCGCCCGACATAGTCAAAAATAATAAAACTGGAATTGCTCTTGCTGGGTGTCGAACTCAGTACCTCTAGTCTTCCTACTACACGCCTTAATGGATTGAGCTATATTTGAATTCAGTAAGTAGTAGCGAAGAAATAAAGCAAGAGTCACGTTGCGATTTGAAATAAAACAAAGAAACCACCTTCAACTCATGTCAAGAATCAAACCCAAGATCTACAGGTTGCATGGTGAGTACCTTAATCAGTTAGGCTAGGTCGGATTTTAGTATACACATGAGAGAAATAATTCAAGAGACCTAACTTCGACTGGATAACTCTTCTAAAAATGTTACGCACTCAAAAGAAAGTATACAAAAGAAAAAAGAAGATTAATCTAATGGCATGAATTATGGAATATAACTAAAAATAAGGTTCAAAACATAATGAGGTATAAACAAGGGGAATAACATAATAACATGTACATGAAATAATAAAACAACACGAGGATTAAATGCCGGTGAATGTGATAAAATGAAAACGATCAATTATGTATAAGTGGCGAAATATACCAACGTGAATAAAGAAAATAGTGGTAAATCACATAAAATGATAAAAAAAATACTGGAAAAAATGATGATAAATAATAAGTAAATGCTAGAAGATAATGAAAGGTAGGTAGCAATGAATGTGAAAATAAAAGATAACTTAATAAATAAACAAATAAGCAATAATAAGATAAGTGAATAAAACAAAAGGGACGGGTTTAAAACTTTTTCTGTCGATGGAAAATCATTTTTGAAGAAATGTGTTTTTTCTGAAATGCTTAAAAAAATTATTCTAGAATTTTGTCATGAAATGATGATTCCGTTTCAGCATGCACGTTAATATGTTTTGAAAAGAATTGCGACGACCCCTCTTATTGTATTTATTATTTTGGAATTTGCTTTATGGGTGAGAATTTTTGGTGTCTACAAGGGGTACCTGTCATGTCCTTGTCAATTGAAGATGATGCGGAGCTCCTGTACAGTGAGTAGAAACATGTGGATCTAACCAAGAAGATCAAACTGAAGTCAGGATGTTCTAGTCATGGGTGGAAAGTCGAGGATGCTATTTCATTGCATTTAAAGGATAAAATTGAACATGACACCCTCGGCAGTGATTAATGCCACGCACATGACACCGGGATGACTGAACTTGACCTTTAAGAGATATTAGTGTTGTAATTCCTCTAGGCACGTGTAATGAAGATCGCGATGTAAACAATGATTGAATGGAATAGATGTTGGTTATCTTTTCGACTTCCTTCGTGTTATCAAATACTTACTATAGTTTATGATAGGTTGTGTAATGGGGATGGAAGGTACCCTAAGCATACTCATAGAGGTAAAGGCCGGTGAAAGCAGCACTCTCCTCACTGGTATAAACCGAATTAATAAGGGTTAAAAACCTTAAATAATACCGAGAATAAGCGGGAAACAACACATGGGGGATTCACATCTTCGGTACCTTTCTGGTTACGGAGTAGATGCATCGGTATTGTTTGACTCCCAAGCCTCACACACTTTCATTTTCCTTCACTTGCAGGGAAGTTGGGGCTAAATGCAGTAGAGTTACCAGATCATGGTGACGCTACCGTCTAAGAAGAAGATTAGATGTACTCATTGTTATTGGGGAGCCACCATCCGAATAAGGCATGAAGACTTTCCTATTGACCTGATCGAGTTCAGAGGCTTGGGATTCGATGTGATAATGGGGACGGACTGGTTGGGGTGGCACAAGGGCCGCATTCTTTTTGATGAGCACTAACTTTTTCTCAGGAGTCCTTTGGGAGTGTCCGTGTCGGACCGCTAGAGCCCTGGAGAACCTTCGATCTAGGTGATATCTACTATGTCCATGTTCAAAGAGATCAGTAAGTAGAACGAGGTATACTTATGCTATGTTTAGGACTTAGAACGAGACCTAGAGTTTAGTCCACACGTGCAAGTGGTGTCGGAGTTTCCCGACATCTTCCCTATGGAGCTTCCCATCGTGCCACTAACACGAGAGGTAGAGTTCACCAATATTAACCTACTACCAGGTACGGGCCTGATAGCTAAGGCACCATACCGCATGGCACCAGCTGAGATGAATGAGCAGAAAAAGCAATTGAAAGACCCACGGGAAGGGCTTGATACGCCCTAGTGTGTCACCTTGGGGGGCACCGGTTCTCTTTATGAAGAAGAAGGACAATAGCCTCCGATTGTGCATCGACTACAGAGAGTTGATTGCAGTCTCAATGAAGAACAAATATCCACTACTGCGCATTGATGACTTGTTCAATCAGTTGAAGGAAGCATCAGTGTTCTCCAAGATTGACCTGAGATTAGGGTACCATCAGATACCTATCAGGGAGAAGGATATAGAGAAGACATAATTTCGGACGAGATATGGCTGCTACGAGTTTACAGGTGATGTCATCCGGTTGGTCGAATGCTCCAGCGATATTTATTAATTTGATGAACCGTTTGTTCAGGGAGCAGCTGGACAAGTCGATTGTAGTCTTGATCGATGACATTCTCATATGCTCGAGGTCGAGGGATGAGCATGAGAGACACATGAGACGAGTTATGGAGGTACTGAGGGAGAACCAGCTATAACGGTATAGTTACAACGTCGCAAAATAATTAATGACACGGTTAGGAAACGTCACATAAAATAGTGAATGGATAAGGAATTAATTAAGGGTGTTACATACGATAACAAATTTAGTTTGGAGGTAGTCTAGTTATTAACTTACTCGACTAATGTATTATAGGATACAATTAGTCGGGGATGTACGACGGGGTAAGACGAGCACCTACTAGATTAGTCGCACTCGTCGGTGAACGGATGGTTTTCTTGCAGCTTGCTTGCTAACGAGGTTTATTCTCGTCTTGTGTGCTTGTAACACCCCGTCCTATGCCAATCATGGCTATCGCCAACTTGACAGCTTAATCATAAACGTCGCAGCGGATTTAACTAACACCGGGACCTTGTCCACAGTCTGATCAACAAATTATACCGAACTTAAATATTTACAACGCGTATCCAAAGGAATTTACAAACTATCCAAAACATTCACCAACTGAGTTCATAGTATCTCAAGCAACAACACAACTACCTCTAGTCATGGTACCGATAGACGGGTGCACAGGTGCAACCCATACTCAAAATAAAAGTCCCACCTAAGTTTACCCGCTCCTTGAAATACCCGTAATTAAAAAACAGTGATTAATTAGGCTAATTATATTTTTAAAGGCTTAATTACACTTAAATAAATACAAGGGAACAAATCCCGAAGAAAACGGACCTTAAAATGGGTTAAAAGCATAAACGAATCTCAAAGCACGTTTTTCGAAGAAACCAGGAAAACGTGACTTTAAGCGGGTCAAACAGACTCATAACAATTTTGGTCAACTAAATAGTCACTAATAAATATTAGTGGAGCTCTAGAACCAATAAAATTATTTAAACGAGAAAATTCTGGTAAAGTGGGTCTCCGTTAGCGAATACCGGAAAAACGAGAAACATACGGGGTACAAACTGCAATAACAACAAGTTGTTGTGTCCCAATTGTAAATAAAGAAATCAAAAATCTGTGTGTGAGGGGGGTATGGACCGATTTCCCCTCCCTCTCTCATTTATTTAATAGCTCCTAATACACTAGAAGACAAAAACTATAAACTAGGAAAGAGGAAAAGAGAAAAGAATTACAAAAGTAAAAGGAGTCTCTCTCCTACCATTTCCCTCACCCCCATCGTGCAGCACTCCCTCTTTCCTCTCTGAATTCTTCCCCCTTCACCGAGCTCCCATGGAGTTTTGAAGAAACTCACACAACCCACAACTTCTCTCCATTGTTGTGCCTTCATCCTTTGTCCAAAAATTATAAAAAAACATACCATTGGAATCCCCTTGCAAAGGAGAACACTTCCCTCCTTTCAAAAATCCAAAAACTTCATTTTCGATTTTATGGGTATTCACCATTGGAAGATTTGAGGCCACCATGAGAAGCACCTTCACCTCCTTACCATCTTGAGGTAAAAAGAATTTCGAAAATCCTTCATTTCTAGCTCTCATTGGCTTTATAAGGATTTTCAGTCCTTGAACTCTTGGCCCTCTTTGTTCCAGCCGATTTTGGCTCTCTTGTTGGGCTAGGAATCCTGTTCTTTTGCTATTCAAGAACTTCATTCATCCATTGGAAGGTAATACCTTGTCTAAACCCTAAAACATTAAATTCTAGGGTTAGTGCAAACATGAATGTTAAATGGTGTTGTGTATTGGTATTGGTATGGGTTGTAGAACTTGGGTGAGAACCCCATTCAAAACCGAGAACAAGAACAAGAAAGAAGAAAAGAAGAGAAAGGAATGAAAGGAAAGAAAAACTAGCAAGACAAGGTAAATGCTCTTACCTTGTGTTAGTTTTGTGTATTGTATTGTAACCGTTTTTGAGTAGTGAAATGAGTAATGGAATTGAGTAATGAGTAGTAGTAATGTAGTAGTGTATTGGAGAAGAGAATGTAACATTTTTGAAGTTTTAAATGATGTTTAAAACTTGGGAAAACATTGGGTAGTGAATGTGTATGTGTGCAGGAATTTTATGTGTTGTAGTAGTGTTGGATTGTGAGAATAATGTATTGTATAAACAGGTTGTGAGAACGTGAACTTGTGAACTGAAATAGTGTGTGTGAGCAAAGTAAGAATATAGGGGAGACTATGTCAAATTTTGTGTAGAAATGAGAGGACTTAAGTTGTTGAAGAAGAGGAAGTATTGAGAGTTTAAAAGGGGATGTTTAGTAGCTTGTAACAGATTTTAGTATGAGTTTGTAAATGGGATGGAATTAGGTTGAGAGTTAATGTATTTAAGATGCTAAGAGTAGCATTAGTTGAGAGAGTATTGGAGTATAAGGGCTAAGGTGAAAATCTGTAGCATAGGAAGGAAAACAAAAATCTGTAGCATTAGTGTGAAGAAAACTAGTATAAGTGTTGAAATGAAATGAGGAAAAATGTGTAAGGGAATGTAAGGTTTGAGTAGTAAGTTTGGTAGATGGATTAAGGTGATTTAGAACATCTAAATGAGTGGTAAACATGTAGGAAAGTATTGGTAAGATTGGGGAAACAATGGGTAAAGAAAACACCCTAAAACAGATTTTAAAACTGAAGTACTGGGCCGGACCGACCTTAGGACCGAACTTGCAAGGTCGGTCGAGCCCAGATTTACAAAGACGGAAAGCTTCTGGAATCGACCGACCTTGCGACCGGACTTGCAAGTTCGGTCGGACCAGGAAATTCTCCCGTCTGAAACCTTCTGGAATGGACCGAACTTGCGACGGACTTGCAAGTTCGGTCGGCCAGAAAAATTTCGCAGATGAAAGCTTCTGGAATGGACCGAACTTGCGACTGGACTTGCAAGTTCGGTCGGTCGGCCAGAAAAATTCCCGTTATGCAAGCTACTGGAATGGACCGACCTTGCGACCGGACTTGCAAGGTCGGTCGGGCTAAAATTTTCCAATACGAAACTTACTGGAATGGACCGACCTTGGGACCGGACTTGCAAGGTCGGTCGGCCCTGGAATTTTCACACGATGTAACCTACTGGAATGGACCGGACTTGCAAGGTCGGTCGCAAGTCCGGTCGAGTAAAAAAAAAATGTTTAACTATATGATTATAGTAATCATATATACATATATGTATGCCTATATACACATATGCATATATATGTAGTAACACACCATTAATGAAGTAGTAATGGTAAGAAAGTAAGTAAATGAGTAAAGAAGCAAGCTTAAGAAGTAATAAGGAAAAGAATGGTTTTATAACCAAGTAAGAAAGTAATGAAGTAATAAGCATACATTGAAAGTATCAATGAAGGAGTAAGTAGATCAATAATAGATCATTGATCATACTACTTCATGTATGTATAGGAATCCCATAGTTTGAGCTCCAAAGGAACCGGTAGTATCCTACGACGGTGAACGGTATGATTTTTTCATGCCCTGTATCCTAACTTGGTTACCCCGATTTGTGTGCCTATGTGATCACCAATAAGATAAATGCACGAATCGGACTTATATTGCACTTAATTGTGTTTGAACTATATTGTTCTTGTTTTATGTTCTTGAACATTAGTTTGTATAATTCATGAAATGTATGAATGGAAATGAAGTGTATGTGTAAGTATGAGTACTTGCGTATTGTATGTATGTATGGAAGTAAGTATGGACTTCTACTAATTCCTAACGATCTAACTCCTAACATGAGTAATGAGTAAAATGGAATGAGTAGAAGCCCGATATAGTTTCGGCCCGCGTGTGAGGATAAGGAGACATAAGAGGTTGAATCCGAATCCTGGCTATAATCTTTTCCTTGGACCAAATCCCTTGAATGGGTAGCATCCTGGATTAGTGGCCACCTTAAAGCCCGGTGGTGGGATGTAGTAATCCCTTCCCGAGGGGCATACCGACTTAACTGGAAGTAAAGTATGTAAGAAGCAAGTATTGTATTTGTATTGGTCTTGACTATTGTACGTCATTGACCCGAAGTAAAAGTATTGAACACCCGATTAACCGGTGTGTAATGAGGCTAATAAGACCTTTGTATGTATTGGAGAATTGTATCTCTGTAATGCGGTGAGTATGGTAAGTATGAATGGATGACTTGATTGTATTGTATTTCTTGTATGTAACGTATGTATGTATGCTTGTGAAATGAAGGTATTGAACTGTATTGTATAAAGCATGTATATGTATGAATGAAACGAACCGCATGTACTCGACCAAAATAGTTGGCGTACCCTCGCTAGTACGCGGGGTATGCGTTATCATATGCAGCGTAAGCTGACCCCCTAGGGGGAATGTTTTTTACTCCATAGGTACCGCGAGGCGTGACGGAAGGGTAAGGACGGAATGTGATGTGTACTTTTGGTAGATAGTAGGATTGAAACGGTGTACTGAGTTGTACACGGCTAAGGCCTTCTGTGTAGCCGGTGTACCATGTGGTACACCTTTTTGGATAATGAATGCATAATTGGATAGTAAGGAGAGAATGTATAAACTCTTAATTTTTGGAAGTAGCACTGGATTGTAATTCGTATAAACTTGGATACTTGGTAATCAAATGTAAGTTAAGTATTTGGTGTTGTAAAGTAAGTAGTATGTATGTATTTCATTCTAATCATCAGACCGAAACGGTAAGTAGTAGTAGCCTTTTTAACCTTGGAGGGTTAACGGCGTTGTATCACCCGCCGGGAGTAAGTAAGTATTCCGATGCGAGAAGGGTAAGTATGGGATTGACTAGAGGATAATGGAAGGATTAGCGGTTGGGGTGTTACAAAAAGTGGTATCAGAGCGAAGTATCGCTCTGATGATTAGAATCCTAGGTGTAGTGATTACCGAGTTAGGATTTCAACTGTCTTAAGACAGATATTTAGAAACCTAACTAGGACTACCGTTAGCAATAACGGATACCATTAACATCTGCAAGGACGATACCATTGTTTGAATGAAGACCATGAGGTCATAGTATCCCAACATCTAATGTGATCCACACTTATTCAGATGTCAGGACGTGGTCCAGGTCATCCTAGAGGAGGGGGCAACGAAGGACCAAGCGCGCAGACGATAGCTGAAATCGTCGCCGCCATGGTAGCACAGATGCTTCCGGATGTAATCACCGCTGTACAACAAACACAACAAACTCAGCAGCAACACAACAGCAGCAGCAGCCCGACCCACCTCATCCCCGAGAAACGAATTGGGTAAAAGCAGTCGCCGACCTTCGACTCCCTGCTTTAGAGGCGAGAGCGACCCCGCCAAAACTCGAGGCCTACCTCTCCGAGATGGAGACGGCATTTCGAGACACTTGAGACTCCCGCTGGAGTTCGAGTGAGGATAGCTGCGTATTATCTCAAAGACGCGGCTATGGACTGGTGGAAGCTCGTTAAGGCCAAGCACATAGCTGATCCCGCATTAGGATGGGAAGCATTCACCTCTCTCCTCCGATCTAAGTACTACCCCGAGCATGTCAAGACCAGAAAAGGTTGAGCTCGATGCACTAAAAATGACCGAGAAGATGACGGTTGATGAATATTACCACAACCTTCACCTCTCTTCTCCGACTCTACCCGACCCGACTTTGGTATACCGGCCAAGTCTTGGTCGACCGCTTCTACGGCGGATTGAGCCATCGACTCCGGTATATGGCATGGGCTTCACACGGTTTACCTCCCTTCAGGTAAACAAGTTGAACCCTTAAAAAGCCATGAGTAATGTGAATTAGTATTCCCGTATGTAAATGTAACCTAATGCCTAAGTAATTCAGGAGTGTTACCACGCTGCATCTCGAGTTGAGATCACTGCCAGCTAAGAGATGAGGAGCAAGCGCTGAAGCGCAAGGTGAGCGGCAAGGTAACCCCTCCGATGATCAAAACCAATCCAAACCTTGGAAGAAAAGGAAGGGGAAGCACTCCCACCATAAGAACACTTCCAGAGACGGCGGTGCCCATGCTGAGAAGGGCAAGGCAACTGAGCCATTACAGATTGCCTACACCGCACCAGTGGCAGCGAAGCCACTGAGGTCTCAGCCCTACAGGGGTAAGAACCCGAAACCGAATTAGTAAACTTGTGAATTTGTATGTATATATAGTATTGTAAGTATACCGAACCTTGCTAACTTGGAAGCTATAGGTTCTGGATTTGGCCAAGGAAAGAACCAATCTGATGGCGCAGCTAACATCTGCCGTACTGCAACAAGGATCATCCCGGCACGATTGCCAAGGAAGGGAGATCCGTGCTTCACTTGTCAAACCGGGCCACCGTGCCAATGCATGCCCGAAGAACTCTAAGCCCAAGGGCAACTACCAGGGCTACAAGCAGCGTGAGGGCAAGGAGGTTGCATCTGGCGATGCTCATGCCAGCACACCTCGCAGGGACAGGGGTCCCGAGGTCCGCAGAAGGGCGCACCCGCAGAGAGGCAGCCGGCCATACACATCATAGACCGTGATGGGACCGGGACTAAGTCCGGCCCAGGTAACCACTGTAACCTTTAATCCTTGAAGAGCATGACTAAGTATTAAAGTAATTGTATGA